>CAWUFW010022232.1:0-100563 GCA_963921515.1 Calotriton arnoldi | reverse complement strand
CAGGACACCTGGGCCAGAACAAGACTTGGGACAGAATTGTCCCTCACTTTCACTGGCCCCACATGTCTGAAGACAGTAAGGAGTTTTGTCGCTTCCTGTGTAACCTGCCAAGCCAGTGGCAAAGCAGGTGGCACTACAAAGGCCCCCTGATACCACTACCTGTGGTGGGGGTGCCCTTTGAGAGGGTAGGGATTGACATTGTTGGTCCCATGGATCCCCAAACAGCCTCTGGGCACAGGTTTATCCTGGTGGTAGTGGATCATGCCACCAGGTACCCAGAAGCTATTCCCTCAGGACCACTACAGCACCTGTAGTGGCAAGGGCCCTCCTGGGAATCTTCTCAAGAGTGGGCTTTCCTAAGGAGGTAGTATCAGACAGGGGTGCAAACTTCATGTCTGGTTACTTAAAAGCAATGTGGAAGGAGTGTGGAGTTACTTATAAGTTCACCACACCCTATCACCCACAATGCAATGGTTTAGTTGAGAGATTCAACAAAACCTTGAAGGGCATGATTAAAGGGCTCCCAGAAAAGCTTAGGCGTAGATGGGACATACTCTGCCCTGCCTTTTATTCGCATATAGGGAGGTGCCTCAGAAGGGGGTTGGTTACAGCCCTTTGAACTTCTGTTTGGCCACCCTGTGAGGGGTCCACTGTGCTTGGTGAAGGAAGGATGGGAGTTATCTCTCAAGCCCCCAAAGCAAGATATAGTGGACTATGTACTTGGTCTCCGCTCCAGGATGGCTGAGTACATGAAAAAGGCAACCAAAAACCTTGAGGCTAGCCAGGAACTTCAAAAGGCCTGGCATGACCAAAGGCTGTTCTGACTGTTTACCAGCCAGGACAGAAGGTGTGGGTGTTGGAGCCAGTGGCCCCAGCAGCTCTCCAAGACAAATGGAGTGGACCCCACACTATTGTTGAGCAGAAGGGTGAGGTCACTTACTTAGTGGACCTGGGAACACCCAGGAGTCCCCAAAGGGTTCTCCATGTCAACAGACTTAAGCCATATGTGGACAGGGCAGACATGGGCTTGCTCATGGCTACTGATGAAGGGCAGGAGGAAGAGAGTGACCCACTCCCTGACCTGCTCTCACAGAACCCTGACGATGGGTCAGTTGATGGTGCAGCCTTGGCAGGCAGCCTCACTACCCAGCAACAAACTGATTGCAGGCAAGTCCTCAATCAGTTTAGACATATGTTTTCACTGACACCCAGTCAGACCACCTGGTGCACTCATGAAGTGGACACTGGGGACAGTCTGCCTATTAAAAACAAGATTTATAGGCAACCTGACCATGTCAGGGACTGTATCAGGACTGAAGTCCAGAAGATGTTGGAATTGGGAGTGATTGAGCCCTCAGATAGCCCTTGGGCTAGTCCAGTAGTCCTAGTACCTAAACCTCACACCAGTGGTGGGAAAAGAGAGATGAGGTTTTGTGTAGACTACAGAGGCCTCAATGCAGTCACTAGGACTGATGCCCATCCAATACCCAGGGCAGATGAGCTCATAGATACTTTGGCCTCTGCCAAATATCTCAGCACATTTGACCTAACAGCTGGCTACTGGCAGATCAGACTAGCTGATACTGCAAAGCCCAAAACAGCATTTTCAACCCCTAGTGGGCATTATCAATTTGTGGTAATGCCCTTTGGTCTGAAAAATGCACCTGCCACTTTCCAGAGGTTGGTGAACACAGTTCTCACAGGACTGAAGCCTATAGTGCAGCTTATCTAGATGATATTGCTGTCTTTAGCTCCACCTGGGAGGATCACCTGGTCCACCTCAGGAATGTTTTACAGGCCCTGCAAAAGGCAGGCCTGACTATCAAGGCCACTAAGTGCCAGATAGGGCAGAGTCAGGTTGTGTACCTGGGCCACCTTGTGGGTGGAGGCCAGGTTCAACCTTTGCAGAGCAAGATCCAGACCATCATGGACTGGACTGCTCCCACTACCCAGACTCAGGTGAGAGCCTTCTTAGGCCTGACTGGGTACTATAGGAGATTTGTCAAGGGGTATGGATCAATAGTGACACCCTTGAATGACTTAACTTCTAAGAAAATGCCCAAAAGGTTCAGTGGACAGTTAGCTGTCAAAAGGCATTTGATGACCTCAAGCAGGCCATGTGCACTGCTCCAATTCTGCAGAGTCCTGATTACTCCAAGAAGTTCATTGTTCAAACAGATGCATCTGAATTGGGGGTAGGGGCTGTACTGTCACAATTGAATGAAGAAGGTCAGGATCAGCCAGTAGCTTTTATTAGCAGAAGGCTGACCCCTAGAGAGAAACGTTGGTCAGCCATAGAGAGGGAGGCCTTTGCTGTGGTCTGGGCTCTGAAGAAGTTGAGGCCATACTTGTTTGGTACACACTTCCTGGTTCAGACAGACCATAAGCCCTCTTATGGCTAAAACAAATGAAGGGTGAAAACCCCAAACTGCTTAGGTGGTCCATTTCCTACAGGGGATGGACTTTACAGTGGAACATAGGCCTGGGAGTAACCATGCGAATGCAGATGGACTCTCTAGGTATTTCCACTTAGAACATGAAGACTTAACTGGGCAAGGTTAGTTTAATGTCCCTACGTTTGGGGGTTGTGTAGGAGAGTAGGATCTGCTTCACAGGGGTACCCCCACTTTTTGCTGATACTTCACTGGTTTTCGACATTAGTCTGGCTGGGGCCCTGCTATTCAGAACCCCAGCCTAGCTGTTTCCTCTTTAAAAGGGTCTCCATGTGCCTTAGGCACATCACTGATTGGGATCTGGAGTGCCCTTGTAAGTCCCTAGTATATGGTATACTATGTACCAAGGGCATAGGTACCTCAGAGGCCTGCCAGGGGCTGCAGCATGTATTATGCCACCCCTGGTAGGCCATCCAAACTGACACCACAGGTCTGCTACTGCAGCCTGGGTAAGGTGGTGCATGCACCCCTTGCTGTGGTATAGGTTACCTATATCACTAAATGCATACACACATATAAACCTATAAGTCACTCCTAAGGCAGGCCTTATCAATCCTAAAGGCAGAGTGCATGGTTCCTATGTGAGAGGGTGCCCCTGCATGAGCAGGGCCCTCTGCAGCGTTCGGAGACCATCTCTGATGCTGTTTGTAGTGCAGCCTGACCATATACTCTTAAACGCATTATATCCTCGCGGTAAAATGCTAACTATGGAATGGCTGCACCTAAACATGTCGTGTTTGGTGTCAAACATCTTGGAATACTACCCCCCGCCAATCCTGGCGGCGGGGGTAGCATTCCACCCTTCTAGAGGGAAAGGCATGTTAACTCTGACGAGTCCGGTAACTTCTTTCCAGAGCCCTGGCATCACAAAATGGATGCTGCTGCCACAGACACGAGTCTGGCCTCCTGCTGCTGGACGAAACTCCGGCAGGGGAGGCCTGGACAATAGGTTTCCTGTCCCAGGGAGGTGTGACCACCTCCCCAGACAGGACAATGTGTATTGGGGCTGGGCGGGAGCACTTTCGGGTGCTTTGAAGTCCTGCACTGGGGGCACATTTGGTGTCCCTAGTGCATACCCCAGTTCAAACCGGATCAGGGGCTTGCAGCCCCTGCTTTGGCGCGAACTGGACAAAGGGAAAGGGGTGTAGCCACCCTCTGCCCTGACCCACCCATAGGTGGGGCCACAGAGTAGTCCATCCCCTATTTTTAGAATAAAGGTAGGAACCCAGTCCTTAGGACTTTAGATTATACCTGGACGAAACTCTGAAACAGAATCCTGGACCTTCGACGCTCTACTCACGATTAGAGGACTGAAGAATCTCCCTTGGGGTCAAGGAGTGACTCCCTGCTTGGCAGGCACCAAAGAAGCATCTGTCCGGTTCGCATCACTGAAGCTCCCGCCGGACGCCGAAGTCATCGCATCACCAGAGGTGGATTCTCAGACTTCCCCGAGGCTACTCCTGAGTCCCCAGCAAAGCTGAGGCCCGTGGCTATCGTGGGTGACTTGAGACCGTGACCCTGGACACCGAGCACACTTGCAAGTGCACCATCTTCTGGGTCTCCCAAGAAGTCGTGCTTTGGGCTCCGAGTAGCCCTAGCCTCCAGCACCACCTGCACCGAAGATCACTGGCCCCCACTCCACGAGTGTCCTGTAAGCCAGCTCCACGTGCGGCGTCACGAGGCTCCTTCGCGGTCGCTAGCCCGTTGGCTAGTAGCCCTTAACGAAGGCCAATCTTTTCTTTACTTGGCAGTCTGGTTGCTCCAGGCCTGCCCTCACTTACCCTCGCTGGGTGAGTTCCCCAGACCTTGCTGGTCTGCATCATCGACGATCTACATCTTACTCGAGACTTGCCGTTGCCAAGGCTTGTTGGGTCCAATCTGGTCGCCGACACCTCTGCACTCGACAGACATCGAGCAACAGCCCGAATCCTGCTCCTGGTCGCCGACAACGCCTCCCGGACCTCGTGGCTGAAGAGTCAAGACGACCGCCATCGAACCTGAAGCACTCGACATCGGTGGGCATCTGTCCATCGCCTCCCTGGTCACTGGCTAGTGACCCAGACTCTGTCCCCTCTGCTTTCAGGTTCTTCAGAACTCCGATCCACTCTTGGATCCACCCGGACACTTTTCTCCTGGTCGCCAGCAGCACTTTGCAGCAGATCGCCATAAGAACCGACGACGAAACCCGACCCCGAAAGGCACCTATGCACCCGGCTTCCCTGGGTGAGGTAACACGAGTACTCCGGTGCTCCCGTGGGTAGAGACTCTTCAAAGTCCTAGATCTCAAAGGGTTTTGTCCTAGTCCTCTTTAAGTGTCCCTTTCCTCTATTTTCCCGATCCCGACTTTCTCCATAGAAGTTAACGGCGTATCGCGGTTGTGTATTTACACTGCACGCTGCTCTCCCGTGGGTCCCCTGTGTCACTACCTTGGGTGGTTCCTTGTGGTCCAAGCACTTCTAGAGGCTCTAGGCCTAGTGTCTAGTTCAGTCGTGGTTCGCATACCACTTTATTGGTATATGGTTTGGTACGCCCCTAGGGCCCAAACGTGTATTTGTGCTATTACTGTGATTTAAGATCTTATAACCTATGTATTTCGAACTCTAGCCTCATAAAGAGACTAGAGGGGTGTGTTTAGTAATAAATACATATATTTTGAATATATACCTGGTGTGGTGCTCTTTCATTTGGTCACTCAAGAGATTATAGACTGGTAAAACAAGCTGCTTTACATTCCTTCAAGACTTAGCCTGAAGGCTGCTCTCCACAGCTACCACTAGGATAGCTTTCAGTAAGGTTGTCTTTAACCTACCTACCATAAGAGTCGATTTGGACTGGTGCAAGGTGCCCACTATAATTAGTGGACAGCATATGCCAGGCCAACTTCTCACAATGTCGTCTGCATACATGGATACTAGAATTCTCCCGAGAGGAGAATGCAAGCCCGCAGTGAGAATGGTGCTGCCGCAACCTGGCAGCAAGGGGCTCCATCCTGATAGTAAATAGGGCATCCCTATCTGGTTCCCCTAGACAACATAAAGGGAGAAGTGACCACCCCATTTACCCACAGGCAGGCGGTAGGATGCGTACACAGTAGTTTAATCAGGCGTAAGAAGTTATCACTAAGGCCTATGCAGGCAAGAGAATGAAAGAGATAGGGCAGCTCTAAAGTGTCAAATGCCTTGGTGGCGTCGAACAAAACCGCCAACATGTCGACCTGGGGATCAACGGTATAGAGAAGAGCAGAGGTTGTGAGCTGTTGATCAGTTAGGGATGAAGCCGGATTGATCTGGGTGAACAATATGCCGTAAGAGAGGGAGAAGGCGGAATGCAATTAGTTTGGCCAAGATCTTATTATCCACATTGATCATGGATACGGGTCTGTAGGAGTCACAGAGCTTAGGGAGCTTGTGAGGTTTCAGGACACTGACAATGAGCACATCTCATAGTGAGGGAGGTAGTACACCCCGTTTAAGGGATTCCTCATACATACTTAACCACAAAAACCTGGAGACGATCCAGGACAGGGAACTAGAGGCACGGGGTATTAGGAGTAGGCAGCCTCCACATCAAACTGATTACCACACAGAGCCTCTCCTAGTTATTGACCTGATTGCTATAAGGTCTACTATATAAGTGTAGACATCTCACAAAAAGTGAAAGACTGGTCTCACACACCACCTGGTGTCATGCTTCATCATTGACTGTCAGTCCTCGCCTCTAAAAACTTGGTTTGATAGAGGGCGGGCATACACCTGAAGACAGGATGCACTTCTAAAGCTAAGTGGGGGCCCTTAACAAGAAAGTGAAGTTAAAAGCCATTACGGATGTCAAACCTCTTTTAATATGACTGACATCTGTATGGGGTTTAAAAGAACTGATCGGTGTGTTGGGGATATCGTGGTCCCCCACCGTATAACTAATGGTCAACATGTTTCTGCCTAGTGGCCCAAACGGGTCCGTGGCATTCATCAGACCTATCATACACCAACGGGCTCCTACCTTACCATTCAGTGTAGGTGAGGTATCCACTACGTGGGGTGATCAGGGTCACCCACCACAGATTTACGGCTGTATTATTCCAGCCTGTATAAAATAAGAAGACAATAAACATTTAAAAGAATAGCAATATAATCACATTATTTGTGAAGGTCATTCGGAACGCCACATACACATGCCAAAATCAGTGAGTGGCTATAAGTGCAGCAAACTGTGTCAGTCATCTGTGCACCTTTAAAATAATAATGGGGATGCTTGGTCCCCAAAGCTTACCCTATGCCCTAGGACCTACTTGCCCCATAGGTAGAGTGAGAAAGGAGGACCCCTTTGGTCACATGCCCTGCAACAAATGGAGAAAACGAAGAGAAAGAACATCCATAGTAATCAGATACAGTAATCCGATAGCTTAAGGGACTTAGGCAAAAATGCTCCAAGATCGCTAAAAATGGAAAAGCACAATGTGCGTGAAAGACAGGGAGAACAAACATCCACTCAAACCATTCATACTCTTACTGTTGTTGATGGGATCTCCCACTGCTGCACCTATGTCTGCATGTCTCACCTCCTCGCCGGTAAATGAGGGGAGGCAGGGAGAGCTTTTTATAGTAATGGCGTCTAGGCGTGGCTGTATTGATTGAAATGTAATTAAAGTTAACTAACTAGCAATCACCAATATTATTACTTCCACCTGACCTGTAAATGGCTGACATCCGGTGTCTCTGAAAAGCCATGGAGATCGCCGCCTGACCTGCCTGGCAGCCAATGAGACCCACAGCGCAAGAAAGCGGCCGTACTCGACAATGTTAAATGGCGCAGCCCCTCCCAATATGGAGAAGCGTATAGTGAGCGCATGCGCATGCGCAGGTTTTCATCCAGTATGGAGATGCGTGTAATGAGCGCATGCGCAGGTCTTAATACTCTATTCCTCGGCGATCCAAGAGTGGCATACATAGACAGAAGATGGTGGGCGAGGATTTGGGTGTATTCTTTATAAAAGACTATTGTGAGGCCATCCAGGCCCGGTGCTTTGTCCCCAGGCATGCTTCGAATCACCTGCACAATGTCCTCAGCTGTGAAATGTGCATCTAGGAACGGGTGGTGTGCATCATCCAACCAGAGCAGTTAAATAGTATCAAAGTACCAGGTCAGGGTGGTAGAGTCCGACGGCAATGAGGTGGAGTGCATGTCAATAAAGAACCCAGCCATTACGCGTCTGATAGTGAAGTGTGAGTATGGAGTGTCTGCTGGTCATTCAGTATCTCTGTAATATGTCCACTAGCGCCAGGCTTGTGAAGTAGTGTGGCTAGTGCCTTGCCACCTTATCTCTTTCCATAAACACCAGGCCACTGCCACCCGCCAAGATAATTCATCTCTCTGGTCGCAGCCTCTTCTTATTCCAATAATTTGTTTTTGAACAATGCAAATGTAGTCACACCATTGGTTACAAAGAATCAGACCTTTTGTACTTGAATATCAGTATCTATTGTGTGAGGGTCTTACGTAATGCCTGGAGCACTCCAGCCTGCTTAGTAATGTACACCCACGGATGACCACCTTAAACGCCTGCCACAGTGTGGAAGGAGAATCTACTGAACGTGCATGGAGGTCAAAATAATAGAGAATGGCTGCACTAATATTGGCTTTGAATACCGAGTCCCGAAGGGCATTGTGGGATGACTCCGGAGAAAGCCCTCTCGCTAATGTCTGGAGGGGTAATCTCCAACAATACAGGGGCATGGTCTGACAGAGTTCTGGGTAAGTGTGTAACATTAGCAGTCCAATTAACGATTTCCTTGGTAAATCAGCCAGTAGTCAGTCAAAATTACTTTATTCAGTTAATTAAAACATTAAAAGTACACTACAAAACATCTGAGAGAAACATTAAAAACATGTATATTTCTTTTGAAACATGATCTTATGCAAGAAAAACATCAAGATAAAACCATTTACCATCATTACAGTATAAAATCAAGTGTACCAGATCATAGAAGCCTTTTTTCTTATCCCTAACCGCCACAACTAAAAACAAGTAATACTGCGTCATCCGCATGTAGGAACGCAGGGATTAACCAGTCCCTCGCATGAGGGATATCTTTACAGGCTGTACACAAAGACGAGTCTAAGTTGTTAATGTATAAGGTAAACAATAGGGGAGCTAGAATACATCACGGTCTAACTCCTCTTGTTATGCGAATATGCTGTGTGTGATTGCCCCTTTGGTCATATCTCACCGTGGCAAAGAGGTCCCTATGCAGGTTGGACAGAAAATTAACAATATTCCGCTCCATTCCTATATTAGTTAGTAATGCCCATAGTTTGGATTTTTTTTACTTGGTCAAAGGCCGAGGACAGATCCATAAAGGCCAGATGTAGTGTCCCCTTCTTAGTGGTAGTATATTTCCCCGCTATCAAATGTTTATTTAGGCACTGATCTGTCGTACCCCTTCCTTTCCTGAACCCGTATTGTAAGTTTGACAATACCTTACGCTCGTCTAACTAGTCTATTAGTTTTTTTAAGGATCACTCTCCCCATTACTTTTACTGCTAAATCAATCGGCGAAATGGGCCTGTATCATTGTGGATCCTCTCTCTGCCCCTTCTTAAAAACTGGCATAATGGTAGATTGTGACCAAGACCTCGGCAAGCCATGCACAGGCTACATTAAATACGTGTCAGTATTTTAGACCATAGCGTCACATTTAACTTGCAAAGATCGGCCGGGACACCGTCCGGTCCGGGGGCTTTATTGCTCGTCATTTGAGTCATTGCCTCACTTACTTCTTCTTCATTAAAAACCAGAGCATATTTTCCCTCAGCCGGAAGCAAGGGGGATGAAGTACCCGTATCTACCTGGTCACCATATATGTGTTTAAATGGGCAGTTACTATCACCCATAAACAATGGTTTGTTAACAATCTCCCAAAACCTAGCGCTATTTTTGATGACATCTATAGACAATAGGTCATTCCAGGCTTCATTTTTAATTTCTGCTTTGCGTATTTCCAGGGTTTGCTTATACTTTTTTCTGAGTATAACTATTGGATTTATCTTGTGGAACTTCAGTGCATAAAACAATTTTTGGTGGGCCACTGTACATTTGTGGTCAAATCACCTCTCATCGACCTCCTTGACTTTCCTGGAGGGCTGTGAAAGAACTCTGGCCACCTGTCGGCAAATCCGGTCATAAGCCATTAGGATTTATTCCCCCTCATTAGTGCTATCTAGGCAAAATCCAATATCATTCCTGGAAATTTCTAGTAAATCATTGAGAAACTGTTCCGGGATTACCTTGCTCCAATAAAGCCTACGACCCTGATCCTTTAGCTTTACGTCGGCACTTGTGTGCCTTCCCCGGAATTCGTAATTTCCTCGGTACCCCAACCCAGCCTTAACTGTATGGAATTATGATCACTGAATTGGGACCATTTAGCTGTATAAGATACAACCTGATGGAACAAGCTAGTGGTAATAAAAATACAATCAATTGTAGAGTGCATACTCTTTTCCCTTAAAGGCGGGAGTACTGTCCTCACCTTTATTGATATTCAAGTGTAATAGGCCGAAATCAGCCATGATGTCCTCTAGAAACCCTCCTTGCTGGGTATGCTCAAAGTGGAGATTTGAGCAGTTCTCAGGGCCAAAATAATCAAAGTGTTTTGCTTATCCTTATATGACTCTAAAAGGGGTTTTAGGCTAAACAAATGTTCATTCACTGACTTTCTCTCAAAGGAATTATAAAAATTCACAATAAGTAATTTCGCACATTTACAGGTGTTATTTGAACCACTAAGCAGTTGCTGGAACCAGAGTCAAGCTTACAATGGGTACCTAGGTTGTTTATGGAAATTAAGGTCAGTAAGCCTCCCTTAGCTCTGCCCGCCAGGGAAGGCCAAGCAGGTTCAAAGTAAGTTGTGTAACCATCCACCCAAAAAGTATTATCAGTTTCTCAGGTTTCTTGTAGGTCCACCACATCATACTCCCTTAGAATATCTACCAATCCTGTATCATTTCTTTTATTTTTTAAACCCGCTACATTCCAACTAAGGACATTTAGATATCTGTTTGTACTAGCTACCTTGTTTTTAATAAGGCAAGATTTATTAGTTCTTAAGTTATCCTTACTCTGTATTAGAGAGGGGGAGGTGATACAAGTCAATCATTATTATCCAACTGACTCAGTGGGGCTGAATCTATTTGTTGTTTCTATTCTATTTTCAGGTCCTCCCGCACAAACCTCAGCAGGTCTTATATATGTTATATGTTAGGGATTTGTAGCGCGCACAGCTACTCAATAGAGTGTCCCGGCGCGAGCCCAAGAGTCAAAGGGAACCAAAGCGTAGAAGAACTAGAAACAGGCTAATTGAACAAGAAAGTTTTGAGCTTTTTTCTAAACTGAGAAGGATTCTTAAGATTACTCAGATCCAGAGGCAGGGAATTCCAGTAAGTTGCTGCAAGGTAGGACAGAGAGCTGCCACCCTTACGTTTCAAATGAAACCTGGGAACAGATGCTAGAACCATTTTCGAGGAACGAAGACACCTGCCGGGGGTATAGAACTGAAAACGTTTCCTGAGATAGGCAGGGCCATACTCGTAAAGTGCAGCATGAGCAATGGTCACAGCCTTGAACATTATCCTAGCTTTAACTGGCAGCCAGTGTAAGTTACGCAAGTGTTGCCTAACACTGGAGCGCTTTAGGAAGATCCAGTAGAAGACGCAGCGGCAGCATTCTGAACAACCTGTAATTTATCCAAAAGGTAACACGGCAGACCGACGTAAAGTGCATTCGCATAGTCTATGCGAGAGGTAACCAAAGCACGGATAACCGTTTCTTTAGCAGAGAGAGGCAATAATGGCAAGAATCTGCGGAGGAGTTTTAAAATAGCAAAGCAGGTGCCAGTGAGTTTGCCAATCTGGTTACCAAAACTGAGTTTCTCATCAAACCAGATGCCAAGATTTTTCACAGGATGGCCAGAAGGAGAAGGACAGGGGGATTCAGTCGGCCAGAAATTATGCCAAAACAATGGGGAAAACGCCCCAAAGAAAAGAATCTCTGTTTTGTCTGTGTTACATTTTAACTGAGCCGACACAAGCCAGCTAAATACCGCAGACAGGCAAGCCTTGACGTGAGATGTGGCGGCCTCGTGTTTCTTCCAGGTAAACAAAAGTTGCGTATCATCAGCGTAGGCAACCACTTTGGCACCCAGGTCCTCAGCCAGCTGAATAAGAGGGGTCATATAGAGATTGAATAGCAGCAGCTGTAGCCATAAGTTTCGCAGGGCAAGGATCATGAGGGGAGCCCGATTTAAGGCAAGATAAGGCAGCCAAGGAGTCTGGCAGAGATACAGGTTCAAATGCAGAAAAGGTAACACAGGTAGTGGAGCCAGATAGATAATCAGGGGACAGCTGAGAAGGCTGGCTATCAGAGTTTTGAAAATGCAATTGCAATGCCCTGACCTTATTGATAAAAAAATTGGAAAGTTCTTCATACCATTTGAGAGAAGGGGTGTGGGCCGCGTTCATTGCATTGGGAGAAATGAAACTTTTACAATGCTAAACAACTCTTTAACATTATTACTAGACTGGGCAATACGGTCAGCGTAATAGGTCCGCTTGGCCAATCTAATGGCCGCATAGTCGACCTTTTGGGCCATTTTCAATTTGGTCTTGGCCTCAGAGCCATAATCTTGTCTCCATTTTCTTTCCAGCCTTTTACAATGCTGCTTCAGAATTTTGAGCTGGGGCGAGAACCATGGTTTAGGCAGTGGAGCATTATGGTGTCTGGGTTTGATTTGTGGAGTGAGATCGATCACCACCTTCTCAATCCAACTATTAAAATGGACAAGGGCAAGAGCAAGATCAGCAGGGAGCGACGGTGGACATTCTGCTAAAGCTAGACAGAATGCAGCAGGCTCTATTTTAGGGGGTACCCTTCCCCGGCCATTAAAGCGAGGCCTGAGAGAAGGATGACCTTTAGAAATCTGCCAGGAAAAAGGAATCAAATAATGGTCAGACCAAGTGACTGGTAGAAGGGGAGACAGTATCAAATTCCATCTAGCGTGTGACCACCGCAGTGAGTTGGGGCAGACACATATTGTTGGAGTGAAGACGATTGTATCACAGCTAGAAAGTCATGTGTGTCACTCCCATTGATGTTATCGATGTGGATGTTACAGTCACCAAGAAGAAGAAAGTGCGAATATTGCAAGGCCCTGGGCATGGTCCAGTCGGCAAACAGTTTGGGAAAGGGAGCAGCAGGTCCAGGGGGACGATATAGCAGTATCCCACCCACGCAGTAGTGAGGGGAAATTTTGATGCAAAAGTCGAGGGCTTCAATGTCAGAGGAATCAGTCAGTTCACTGCATTGACATTCCCACTCTTCCCTCACAATCAGGGCAACACCCCCACCCCGCCCCACTTTGCGGTCGGCTCTAAATATTGTAAACCCATTAGGGATAGCCATTTCCACAACTGGATTAGAAGAAGGGCTAAACCAGGTTTCAGTAACAAAGAGCAGGTCCAAAGACTCATCGATAAGCAGATCAAAAATATCCTGATAATGCTTAGGAATGGAACGGGCATTGATAAGCACAACCTTAATATCACGTAGCCCAATCCTACCCTCCTTAGAGAGTATATGGAAGATCCAGACATGAAGGGGAGTCAATCTTTTATTTCTAATCTGTTATCCGGCAACCCCAACCCCCCACACATGCAAAAGCTGGTCTGCGTAGATCTCTGTGGTCTCCAACCTAGATTACCTCTCTTGGGGGATAGAAAAAGCCAAGGGGCAGTGCTCTGATACCCTCTGGACCCCGATAAGATCCTCCATGAAACAAACTCCCAGCTATATCAGCCTGGTCAAAGTTGATAATAATGCAGTCACCCTCTCCTAATTTAGTTCTCCAACCTACCCATCCCACCCGTCTACCCATGATAATAAGGGGGGGACGCCTGAGCCCCACTATCTGACATGTTTTTACACCAAAATTTCGTTTTACGGATGAGCTCTGAGGTAGATTCAGTTGTTTCATCTTTTAATGGGGGTACCCCTGTTAATACCGCTACCAAGGGAATAGCCTTAGGGGGTAGATGTAATCTGCATTTACTACTGACCCTATGTATTGATGTTTTACTGCGCACTATATGGGGTTGGTTCTCTGGGTGAGAGGGAGGATGGGCTCCCGAGTATTATTGTCCACACACCTGGTATTCAAGTCAACCAATAGAGACTCTATTCAGGACATTTTCCCCACCAGCCCTTCTACAGTGGACTCAACTAATTTGACTAAGTTCTTATGGAACGTCACAAGTAGAGGTTCTAGACGTGACTGAATAAGGTCACCCACAACTGTTTTCCCAGATGGATGCAGCGGGTGATCGCAGTCCAAGGGCATTTCCAGTTCCTGACATGATAATGATGCGGCCGTGACAGTACCAGCTTTTAAGCCCCTTTTCTTCCTTTTTCTAGCTGGGGCTATTCTTAAAGGAGAAGATATATCCACTACCCGGTTGCCCCCCTCTACCGATGATGTTCCCAGTACTCTTAGTGGAGTGATACTTAGCGTGGGAGCAACCCGCTCATTATCTTGATCAGCTGCCCCGCCCTGGTCCACATTCACTCAGGGCTCAGTGGCTAACGTGTTCAATGCTGTTTTATCAGCTCCCAGGCCTAGCTTCTCCTCTGCGCTTTGAATCTCCTCTGTCAGGGCTCCCACGGCTGCTGTTAGATACAAAATGATGGAGGCACAATTCCGAGGCACCTTTACCTTTTCCGTGTCGGAATTACACTGTAGTTTCGCTTTCCCATGGTCTCTTCCAGATAATGGATGAAAGAGGGGTGGCCCAGCCCAGCCTCTGCTAGGCGCTGATGGGCGCAGGACGGGCCTGCCCTTGGTCCGGGCTTTGCCCGGGCACGTCCCGTGCAGAGGGACTCCCTCGCGCTTTTGTAGTGCTTCCAATTAATGCCAATTACTGCCATGGCAGGCCCAGCAGAAACTTGTGGGACTTGGAGTCCCTCGGCGGTCACACTCGACACCAAGAGAGCAGGGGCAGAACAAGTAGCTCACCCTAGAGTCCATGGCAATCCCATGCAGCGGTGTGCGCATCCCCCAGCACAGTGAAGCACAATGGGACTCCCTTGCGCTTTTGTCACGCTTCCAGTTACTGCCAATTACTGCCAGGTGCAGGCCCATCAGAAACTTGTGGGACTTGGAGTCCCTCGGCGGTCGCATTCATCACCAGGAGCGATGGGGCAGAACAAGTAGCTCACCCCAGAGTCCACGGCAATCCCATGCATCGGTGTGCGTGTCCCCCCAGTAGTCTATCTGGACCATGAATTGTGAGTAGCGGTAATGCATGTGCCTTCGGTGCAGGTGGGGTGTTTGAGTCGCCACATATCTATAAGCACATAGTCTGTCAAGAGTATATGTAATTGAGTAGCATCCCCCGGGTGCGGGCGGCATGTGGCGCTGGATCTATCCGCACAATCTATTCTGACCATAGACTGAAATTAGGATTATGAGGTGGCCCTGTAAGTGTCCTGCTGAAATGACAAACCTGCCTTGTGTATCACATATCACCTAAGGCGTATGCCACGGTACCCCTTTTTGGAGGCGTATAGCGACTCCCCGTGCATAATTAGAGAAGATGGAGATGAGGGTCTCCGCAAGACATCCAGCGCACAATCGGCCTCAGCCTGATTCCGTACGGTGGAGTTCCTGCAACATGCATACCTTGCGTGTCAGTAAAGTGTTAGGATTTACGATTGTGGTTAATGCGAAAGTTTGCAGGATAAAATAGCAAGTAGGTGGCACCTGTTTTCTGTAGTGGGCGCCTAATAGGCAAGAATGTTCGGCATGCAGCATGCACCCTCATCCATGCCCTAAAAATTCCATGTTTGTCTTTTATTGATAAAACACTTTAAACAGTACTAGGTCTCCCAGGACTTGTAGATCCGCCCAAGATTTTAACACGGGAGAAGGCAGCAATAAAGGCTATTATGTTTGATGCTAGGGCAATGGAAAGAGCAATGGGTGATGAGAAGAAATAGACAGTGGTAACATATATGGCTCATATTTCACCTCTATGCTGTCAACTCTATCTTATCTGGGTGACGAATTATCAACATTGCTACGTTCTGACTAGATTACGGTTGAATAAAGTGCATCAGTTGGTAGACTACCCTAAAGCAAATCGATGAGATTCAAGTTCAACCCCATGCCCATGCGATGAAGCCTCTAAACAATGCACCGTGCACTTAATGCTTTTTTGTCAGTTTTACGCAAGCCCAAGGAAACACTTTTTAAAACCAACTTTTATTGCACATAACAATAGAGATTTTAAAGCTGCTATGAGTTTTCTGTTCTTGGAAACCCCAGGTATCTGTTTTAACGTAGGTCCGTTTATTTGAAAAGCAATTTGCTTAAGGAAGAGAATGTTTTAAGAAGAAGGGGAATGCATGCGTTTGAAGACTTTTCTGCAAGATTATTGAATTAGTGTAATTATATGTATTGGATTATGAATGTTTATTTTAATTAAGAATTTTTTTAACAAAATGGTTTGTATTGTTTTATTATGTGCTTTTATGGCCTATGTTGATACTGTCGAAATAAAGCTTAGAAATTTGATTAGATTTGACCAGTATTTGAGTTCCAGGGGAGGCCGCATGCCCGTCCATCAGGGAGCCAGGCCATGAGCAAATTTCGAGGCAGCTCTGGGGTCTGTAAAATATTAGGATTTCCCATTATGGTTGATGTGAAGCTTTCTAGGGAAAAGTAGCGAGTAGGAGAAACCTGTTTTCTGTAGTGTGCGTTTAATAGGCAAGAATGTTCTGCACGCAGCCGGCACCGCCAGAGGGAAGTCTGGATACAATGAGATGGCATTGCCTTGATACTAGAGGGGCCAGCACTCTCTGGATAGCCGCAGTATGGTGTCCCTTTCCCTATAATTCAAGAGCTGAGTCACAATAGGCCTAGCAGTGCCCAGGGGAGGACACGGCTCCAGGGAACAGTGTGCATGTTCAATGATGAAGACCGGAGAAAGGTTTGTTGCCAAATCGGGCTCTTAGCATAGTTTCAATATTGATTTCCATCATGTCCATGGCTGTCGATTCAGGTATACCAACAATGTGCAGGTTATTCCACTGGGAGAGAGCCTCAAGGTCCTCATTTTTATTTTTGATGACTTCCAGTACCTTTTCCATATGGAGGAGTTGACCAGCAGAGGACAAATGCGCATCTTCGACATCAGACATGCGACACTCCAACTGATCAGTAGATTCCAGAGCACCCTCAGTGGCGTCCTGGATCCAAACCGCATCTCCCCAGATGCAGTTCAATTAAGAGGCCAACAGTTAGGTAGTAGCAATGGGAGCAAGTGGCTGCATTGAGTCGGGGGTGACCCGCGATGCCATAGCCACAGTCCTGCCATACCTCAGTAAGCGGCCACCGGGAAGGTGGGTGGAGGGGAGAGCACAAGCAGACCAACAGCCTCTAATGCACAATCAAATAGTCTTACTGGTCTTTTCTGTGAAGAACCATTTCTTTAAATCAGTAGAAAAGGGGGTGCTACAGGGCCAGTCGCACCATCTGCACAGCAAGGGAGTTGAGCCCTAAAGCAACATAGGGGCCCCCACACTTGCTACAACTAGGGTGACCTCGAGGATCTGCATAGAACGCAGGGCCAGCGATACGGATCCAAAAGAGCAGGCAAAGGCACAGCACCTGAGGCAGGCCCAGGATGCAGTGTCAGCCTGCTATTTACCCACACCCGCTCACAGGCCCCACTCACGTTTTGGGTGGCCCCTGCCTCCAGGCACGCCCCCACCAAATTTAGTCAGGTGTGCCACGCCAGCCATCCAAGGAGGTTGGTGACTGCAGGAGAGTGCATGGAGCCTGTCGCTGCGGCAGACCGGCCCCTAACTGCTGCCATGCTGTCCAGGCCAGCGGGAGCCTCCACCCTATGGGGGGAGAGATATCGCACCATCCTCAGCAGCTGGTCCACATCTGTAAACAGGCATATAGGAGCTGCCGTACGAAGACACTAGGCCTCGTCAGGCCAGATACAGCGACCCAGAAGTCCCCCGCTGCCAAGGTTCTGAACCTAGAGCGGGCAGACGTCTGATGCAGGTGAGCCTCCATGGGCCACAGAGAGGGGTAGAAGAAGTTTTCCGGTGTGGGGAAAGCTAAATGCTGGATTTCTCTGCCCCGCTGGCACAGTCTCGTCAAATGATGGCTATCTTAATGCCGGCCCCCCCCCCCATCTTCAGTGAGCGTTAACAGGAGTTTTATTATAGCACTCAATTAAGAATGAGAAAGCTACATCTGGAATAGCTTTCCCACACTGTACATAGTTGCAGTCATGAGAGAGTATATGTTATTCCTAGTATCTGGTCTGTTTGCCAGCATCTTTTGACATATTATTCACTCAATAAGACTTGTTTTCTGTGAAGTAGCTGGGGGAAATGCTCCTAGATTACCTTGGGTTGAATTGAAAGTGTAGCTAAAGCCCATCGGCAGGAGCCAATTGATGCACAGAAAATCTCATTGGCCTTTGACAGCCTATCTGGTAGCAAAGCCTCCGGAATAGGACAGTCTTACTGGAGAACTTGATATGGCATTTAAGACGATTCTTGTGTCAAGGGTAGGTGACCTATCAGGAATCAATAGAAATACTGTCCCCCACTGCTAGAGAGCCTGTGATCATCACAATTATGAATCCTGGCAAAGATGCCCATCCTGCAGACGACTATCACTATTGACTCTCGATTATAAAAGTCTATCTTGGATCATTGCGAACTGACTCAACACACTGATGAGGAGCTTAGTGTTGCCAATGGACTTACTTCCATGCCATTTCCAGTGTATGAGGTACACGAGAGGCATGCCCCCTCTGACCTCTGGCCATGGAGTGTTTAACTACATGACTTCAGAAGAGCCATCAACACAGGGGTATTGCCTTCCCAAATAGATGTTTTATCATCACTTTATGCAAATGACATTATGTTCTTTGTGGGGAAAAAAGTTTAACACCGGGTCGATCTTTAACAAAAACCAAGGTATGGGGTTCTTACAGGTATAGATATTAACTAGACAAAACATGAAATATTCCCCTTCACTGACTCCTCCAGTAGGCCACAGGCCAACTACCCAATGCACTGATACAAGTTTGGTTAGATACTAGGAGTACTTATAAAAAAAAAAAAAAGAGAATCAGCTGCTGCCCAGGACAACTAAGGCACAATAATTGAAAAATTGAGTGGGCAGATTGAACGGTGGTTAACACTACCACTATCAATTGCTGGCAGAGTTGCTTTGATTAAAATGTTAGTCCTGCCCTGATTTTTGTACCTATTAAACCACATGCCCATTCCTCTTAGTTTAATACTTTTTTGTTAAGCTAAGGTTGTTTTGGGGAGAACAAAGCCATAGACTGAACTGGTGATTTGTCCTAATGCCATATGATAAGGGGGGGTTTGCTGCCCCTGACTTGGAGAGATAATATAAGGCAGCACAGTCCAGCTATGTGTGGTTCGATCCACTTACAGTGCGCTCCAACTTTCGATAAAAGATAATCAGGTAGATGTGGAGACTTAAAAAACAGTGTTGCAATTAAGCTACCTAAACCATTACAGCTTGGAGTGGAGAGGTGTGGTGCAGCGGCCAGGGCAGCTGACTTCGGAGCACAGGGTTCACGGTTCGATTCCCGGCTCCGGCGGCAGCTCAGCTCAGCACCATGTGACTCTGGGCAATAGCTCACTTAATTTCCACGACGGCCCCCAGCGCCTTGAGACCCGTAAGGGTGAGTAGTTCGCGCTTTACAAATACGGATTTTAGCTTATACAAACTGTTCACAGCACTAATTGGTCGTGTAGGCCATTATAGAGTGGCCAGTTTGTCACAAGTATACTCCCTGACCAACCCGCTCCTTAACAATCTTGCTCCTTCTTCAACACAGGATAAGGGCATTAAATCTAGACTAGAAAAGGCTGGCCTGGTGAGACTAGGCAAGCTGTACATAAACAACAAATACTAGAACAATCTGAAGGAACCAAGGAGACAACTGCCATATGGCTCTCTTTCCCAGACAAACCTATAGAGTTTCTCCCACTCACTCAAATGATCATAAAACCTGGAGGTAGAGGTTGAATTTCTAAAATTTATGAATGCTGTGGTACAGCTATTAACAAGGCCCGTAAAAACATGAGAATTGGATTTGTGAAGGATATTAAATCTGAAGTGTGGAAATAATGCTGATCTCAAACTAAATCAGTAAACTATAGCCATTAACTACTTCATTTTAAATTTCTGAATAGACTATACTGCTCACCCAGTTTCTTACATAGAATAGACCCAGGTAGGTCTTCCCAGTGTGAGTGTTGTATGAGCGACACAGTTGGTGTCTATTAATTGGCATGGGAGCATACCCCCAGTTGGCTCATACTCTGTGAGGGTATCACAGACTACGGTAAAGAAAGTAAGTGCGAAGGTAGATTGCGCTCCTTTGATAACGCTTTTGGAGTATGTTAAACTCTTCCATAAACCCATTGATGGGGGTGTTAATTATACTAGCTAAGCACAGACTGCTTCGATTTTGGATGATAGGGTTGACCCCCAAGTAGATGACTGGTTACCAGTGGAAAGACACCGGTAGAGTACGCATCAATGCAGGTCTCACAAGCATTCACGAAGGGATATCTGAACCCGCTCACACACTACTCAGCCCTCCAGTCTTTAGGAATGTTGACACTTAGTGAGTGATGCATAGCTATCAAGCTTTCAGATTGCTCATGTATGGCATTTCTATGGTTTCAGTGCGGCCATGAGTGACATACAACTGTCAAATGTATGACTCTTTGAGTGACACTTTCTCATGAGTAAATCAAAGCAATGGACAGTATTTGAGTGCCTCTATGAGTTTTCGGTAACTGTATCCAGAAATATCACACAGCAATGAACATATGCCTAAAACAAGCCAGACCTGTTGGTGTCGCCAATGCTTGTTAGCAGAATCAGATCAATGAATAACAACAATAATTTTGTTAACACTGAAAATTGAAATGTTTCGATTCTGAAAGTTTTAGACTGTTAATTGGACAATTCTAGGGCCGTATAAGGGGTAGAGGTATTTGAAGTATCACAATCATGTCAGTTCTCCGCTTCGCATCATTATCCTCTGCAGTTATCACTCCATTAACCAATTATTTTGCTGCAGACTGTGGTGTACCATACTGTGCTAATTGCAGGAAGGCTGAGCCTTGTGCTTACCAGGGAAGAAGCCTGCTCTTGGACTTAACTTCTGGTCTGGCTGCAGTCCGGTGTCACAATACTGCTCCACCGTAAGGCCATCTCTTCCTGGCTGTTAGCTGCTGGTGGCTTTGTTGTGCTGGAAGGCAGGCGCACATGTCACTCTCTGTGTCTCTCTCAGACTCAGGTCCATCGACAGGGAGAAGGCTGGCTGGTCAGCCACTGCTGCTGTTACGATACACACACACACACACACACACTGCCCCCAAGCCGACACCTCCCAAATAAACGTGAAAAGATGGGGGGTGAGTTGTTGACTAATTTAACTAGTAGTCATTCATTAGAGATGGGCAAGTCAACTAATTAACAGGTCTAGCCAAGGGTTGGCTCTGACTCCGTGAGCCTGTGCATGAGCCGAGCCTTGAAAATATTTAGCATGTAAATCAAGCAAAAAATATCATGTTATGATATTTCTTTAACACTTAGAAGTGTTTCAACTTATGTCAGATTATATCCCTGCATTGAGAAGTATTTATTAAAAAGTAAGAGTTTTTAAACATGAACTGAGAAACATTCTTGCCCCCGACCTGAGGCCATTTCCTTTAGTGGATTAAGAGGAAAGTCAGTTGTCATGTGTACCCTGTATGTGGCATAGATTCTTATCATAGCTGGAGTAACATGATAGTCTTTTACATCCAAAACAAGCACAGTTTTTAGTATGGTGCACATCTGAGGGTCATGTATTTGAAGGTGCTGTCATACAGGATAATGAACAAAAGAAGGCTCGGTGAAATAAACCCTATGTCTAGGATCACGCAATTTGGTCAGACAGGGAAGCCGCACTGGTCCCAGAATTTCCAGTTTCACACTGTGCAATTTAGCCACATGATGAGTATATGTTTCTCACATCAAAGGTTAATTCTTTGTCCTTAATTATTTTAGGATAAGATGAGGGTGTGGGTGTCGGGCAGAACCTACGTTTTATTTTTGGCAGTTTTACATAGCGCAAACTCAGCACAAGGCAATACGAGCGCTTCATATCGGATACAGATTACATTACACATTTTGTATGGAGATTTGAAAGGGATTCACAGGCTATAGCTACTTATTGAATTCAGCACCACATGGTCTGCCTGGAGAACTTGAGGCAGGCATCATCGGGAGTTGAAGCCAGGCCATTTGCCTCTATATAACTATACGAAAAACAAGAACAGAAAGCCCATGACACCTCCCTGCTCAGATCACAGTGTTAATAATAACCCACTTCATTTGCCTCTGTCAGGCTGTGGGACCACCTCAGGCACGGCTAGCAAGTCGATTTAAAACCTGCTGGCTGCTTTAGTTAGTAGCATTTGCACGGAGTCCAAGAAGGTATCGTTAAAAAGAAACAACTTTTTTATTCATACAATACTTAAGGCAAATGTATTGTGTATATAAATGAATTACAGAAAGATATGGCCAATGATATTACAAAATAATTATGTATTTCTAATCTTCTTATAATTCATTAGCAGCAGCATCAATATATCAATATAAATTAGACAATAAGTGCTTGATGTGCAGGGTGAACACATAGTGCTCGTGAAACAAGGTGATACACATAAATGAAATTTTAAAAAGTGGTAAAATGAGATATTAATCCAGGAATGTTCAAGGATAAGGGTATAAATCAAGAGTTCATGTTTATTCTGTTGCACAACATATATTAATAAGTAACAAATAAACTGAACAAGACAGTGGAACCCAAACAGAGGATTGCACCCATCCCGTGGTCCCCCAAAATTCCTCACCTATAACAAGAAAAGCGCCATGTACCTGGCCATGTGCACACACTCCAAGCACCCACTGCCAAGATGCAGTCCAGTGTGGACTATACAAATTATAACATAATAGGGAGGTGCACCATACAATATTTAAATATGAAATATCACAAAGTCAGAATGACCAATCAATTCCCGATGATTTTCGCTGATGTGTTCAAATCTTCTTTTATTGTTCGATCATAATCATATTAAAACTGTAAATACAGCAAAGAGCCAACGCGTTTCGTCCAAAACATTGGACTTTCTCAGGGGATTTAAAAGTACTCGTAATTGTCAAAGAGAAAGATATTGATGGGTGGTCGCAATAGATCCACTCCCAAGGCTTCCAAAGCGTATCGACCAAGGGTGAAATAAACCCTTAAAAAGCAAGCACCAGAATCAGTGCTGCTAACCAGGAGGTGACACAACTCGATCAGATGGAGTGTCTTTTTCAGCCGGGATCTTATAGACAGCGTTTCAACCTTCTGTAAATTATCAGGCCATTATCGGGAGAAAGAGAGCACAAAAAATCAGACTGCTGCCAAGAAGAGACAGTGGAGGAGGAAACTAATTCACGGAAATGTATTTATGATTTTGGTAACTTAGGAAAAGGCCATATCAGAAGTACCTGTGTGAGTTCTAGAGGGAACCGTAAGAAAAGAATGTTAAGAATAAATAATGTGATGGGTAATGAAATTGAAAATTAAATGTGAAAGGTGCGCAACCAGTGTCATAGCAGGGTGAGAAGTGCATTAAAAGTCACAATTAATTTTAGGGAATACCAGCTCCTGTAAAAAAGATAATGTCAGGAAATAAATAATTTGTCAAAAATGCTAAATTATAAAGTTGAGATTACACATTAATGGCGGAGGCAGAAAAGAGTCTGTAAGCACTAAACAGTCGCTGTGGTTAATAGGAGATCTGGTCAAGGAAATATGGGAACAACTACTCAAGGCGTCTCATTAATTATAATGGCTTGTGAAGAAAAATCGAAATGGAACTAACCTGTAGGGAAGAGATCTCTCTATCAGGGAAACAACACCATATCCAAAGCAGGAGAAAATTGTGCTCTTCAGATGAGTGTGCAGATCGTATATAAACATGGCTGACACATCAGCATGCACTGTGTGAGAGGACTAGAACAGGCACTGGTCCATACAAAGTGTACCAGCAAAGAAGAAGAGAAAGACCCACAATAGGGAAGGGACAATATGTGAGAAGTGGTACATGGGGACCAATGAAAAACCGAAACTAAAAAATGCCCCTGTCCTGAAAAAGTATGCTACATGGAAAACATTGACGAGCATAGTTAACCAAAGTATATAAATAAACAGTTTAACAAGGGGGAAGTAGAAAGAAGGGTCACGCGGAGGACGGGAACAAAGGGGTTGGTGCTTTTTCTCCCTATTGAAAAAGTGAAGATAGAAAACATTTAGTCACTCGGCATGCCAAACCTATGGATGGTCAAGCTATCCTACCAGAGGGGGCTTACAATATAAGGAAAGCTAAAGGCACATAGTAAAAAGTGATATAACCAATTATATGCCGTCAGTCACAGTGGGTCAAGTTGGGAATCTTATGAAAAATTAACAAGAACACTGGTCAAGAAATCAAAAAGACCCTGTCATATATACATGGTAACAGTTTTTATTATGCAGCCTTGTTAGTGCTATGTAGAGGATCCAGGAGCTACAATCCATGACTAATGCATTTTAGTGTGGTGAAGCGGATACCAGCACTAAAATGCGTTAAGTCTACCCCTTATGCATGATACATGGCAGGGCTGGTGATGTCACTGTACATGTGTCTGTGATGCACTACGTGGAGACCTCAAGGTCCATAGTTAAAATCATTGCTGAACTAATTACTTACACCCTAAATGTGAATACTGCTGCACTGAGTTAATCACTTGTATCGCACTGATATGTGCATGCCATGTCATAATATATGCATTATTGATACACGCTGTCCATGTCTCACAAGTGTCTGAACTAATCCTAAGGCATGCGGTGTGCTCATGCCAGTTTTCCTTGTCTTTACTTAAATTCGAATAAATAAATATTTTTTAGAAAAAAGTTTTCCTTTCTGGCTCAAGTTTCAACCCCTTGCAGCAGGGCTCTCGTCATTTCCCTTCCAGGTCCAATGTACTATTTCACATTTTGCTACGTATATGGTTCAGGAGCATACGTGATTAATACATTTTAATGCGGTGATGCGGACACCAGCAGTAGAAGGCGTTTGTCTGACCCCTGATGCATGGTACTGGGCAGTGCTGCAGTCATGTCGCTGTACAGGGGTCAGTGATGCACTGCCTGGAGACCAGAAGTCCTTGCAGCAGCTCTTTCCTCATTCACCTCCCACGTATAATGCACTCTATCCATGTTTCTCCATTCCCTTCTCCCTCACTTGTCCCCTCTTCAGAGTCCGGGGTCTGCTGCAGTCACTGATTCTGCTGAGCTTTCCTGCTCCCCTCAAAGCTGCTCTGAAAGGCCGGGGGCTTAGGACAGACACACATCTCCTTTCCCTGACATAAACAAGGGTGAGTGTTGGGGGGCTTAGGACAGACACACATCTCCTTTCCCCTGACATACACAGGGGTGAGTGTTGGGGGCTTAGGACAGACACCCATCTCCTTTCTCCTGACATACACAGGGGTGAGTGTTGGAGGGCTTAGGACAGACACACATCTCCTTTCCCCTGACATACACAGGGGTGAGTGTTGGGGGCTTAGGACAGACACACATCTCCTTTCCCCTGACATACACAGGGGTGAGTGTTGGAGGGCTTAGGACAGACACACATCTCCTTTCCCCTGATATACACAAGGGTGAGTGTTGGGACGGGGCTTAGGACAGACACACACCTCCTTCCCCCTGACATACACAGGGGTGAGTGTTGGGGGGGCTTAGGACAGACACACATCTCCTTTCCCCTGACATACACAGGGGTGAGAGTTGGGGGGCTTAGGACAGACACACATCTCCTTTCCCCTGACATACAGAGGGGTGCGTGTTGGGGGACTTAGGACAGACACACATCTCCTTTCCCCTGACATACACAGGGGTGAGTGTTTGGGGGGGGGTTTAAACTCGACCCCCCAACATCCTTTCCATTCGGGGTTTGGTTTCTTCTCCTCCTTCGGCCGCAGCTGGTTTCAGCCTCGAGGCCTGGTCAGGGTCACTGCAGTCTGTGTTACTGGCTGCTTACTCCGTTGTCTCTTTCAGTTACTCTCAGGTCGGCAGGCACGTGATTTCCTCTTCCGGGTCAGCGGGGGCAGAGACAGAACCAGCAGTGAATGCAGTCACTTCCGGCCTCTTCCTCCGGCTCCAGCAGCTGTAGGGGTGAAAGGATCCTCTGTCTCTGCGGTGACCTTCACCCTCTGACCCCAGACATCACCCCGGCCTCGGATTGTTATCTTCACCGTCCCAGGCCGAGGGAGAGAGGGCTCTGAGGTGTCTGCGCAGGTAGGAGTCTTCCTGTCCACCTCTCCCCTCCCCGCTTCTGGACAACCTTAACTCTCCACTCCAAGCTATGGCCTCTCCCCGACTGCGGCCACTTCACCTCTCCCGTGCAGCCTCTCCTGTGCAACCTCTCATCTTCCCACCTCTCCTGTGCAGCCTCTCCCCTTCCCACCTCTCCTCTTCCCACCTCTCCTGTTCCCACCTCTCCTGTGCAGCCTCCTCCCTTCCCACTGCTCCTGTGCAGCCTCCTCCCTTCCCACTGCTCCTGTGCAGCCTCTCCCCCTTCCCACCTCTCCTCCTTCCCACCTCTCCTCCTTCCCACCTCTCCTGTGCAGCCTCTCCCCTTCCCACCTCTCCTGTGCAGTCTCTCCACTCCCACCTCTCCTGTGCAGTCTCTCCACTCCCACCTCTCCTGTGCAGCCTCTCCCCCTCTCCTGTGCAGCCTCTCCCCTTCCCACCTCTCCTGTGCAGCCTCTCCCCTTCCCACCTCTCCTGTGCAGCCTCTCCCCTTCCCACCTCTCCTGTGCAGCCTCTCCCCTTCCCACCTCTCCTGTGCAGCCTCTCCCCTTCATACCTCTCCTGTGCAGCCTCTCCACTCCCACCTCTCCTGTGCAACCTCTCCTGTGCAGCCTCTCCCCTTCCCACCTCTCCTGTGCAGCCTCTCCCCTTCCCACCTCTCCTGTGCAGCCTCTCCCCTTCCCACCTCTCCTGTGCAGCCTCTCCCCCTCCCATCTCTCCTGTGCAGCCTCTCCCCACCTCTCCTGTGCAGCCTCTCCCCCTCCCATCTCTCCTGTGCAGCCTCTCCCCACCTCTCCTGTGCAGCCTCTCCCCCTCCCCACCTCTCCTGTGCAGCCTCTCCCCCTCCCCACCTCCCCCTTCTCACCTCTCCTCCTCCCCCTTCTCACCTCTCCTCCTCTCCCCTTCCCAGAAGAGCTGTCTGGGCCTCAGTTCTGCTTCAGTTTTTGCGGTATCTTTCACCCTGACCCTCCCGGCCCTGCCAAGTACCAGGCATTTGGGGTTCATAGCTGCTAAGTATTTTGTTTGCCAATGTCTGAAATGTCAGTGTTTGTGTTGTGCTTATGTGTAACATGTCAACATCCTAGGTATGATATGATTGCCACTTTATTGTGAGAGGAACAAAGCAATTATTGTCATGTAATAAGACTATAGAAATGACTTCCGTTTATGCTTAGTAGTGGTCTTGAGTGGACATTAAAACAGTGAAACGCTCTTGAGGTGATTAAGTGAGGTTTATCAGAGCTGAGGGCTTTGCTAGAATAAATGAAAGGCTGGAGTGGATCAGCACCAGCCTAGCTCAGCTGTGGTAATAGATGCCTGCCCTAACTGGCCGGACCACAGCTACGGGTCACAGGGGCTGGTGGGGGCTCTCTGGATACAGGAGGAGGTGGGGGCTCTCTGGATACAGGCGCTGATCATTACTGTGTGTGCTCCGGGCTCACTGCGGACCCTGAAAGTCTGCATAGAGATGGTATGTGACAGTAATGCTCAAGTCCCCACAGAGATGGTATGTGGTGCTGAAGTTTAAGTTTCCACACAGATTGTGTGTTAGTGAAGTTCAAGTTTTCAAAGAGATGGTGTGTTACTGTCATGCTTATATCTTAACATAGAAGCGTGGTAGTGATGTTCAGGTCCCCACACAAACTGTGTGTAATAGTCAGTGGCGGCTTGCACAGGTAACGCTGTGGGGCGGGGCGGGACTGGAGTGTGACATATGATGGGAAAGTGGAGAGTAAAGAAAGAAAGAAATAAAAGCACTTACTTTGCGCTCGCAGCATCACCGAGTCGGCGCTGCTGCGAGCGCAAAGTGCTTTTATCTATTTTTTTATTTACTCTCCACTTTCCCATCATATGTCACACTCCACTATCCCCCCACACATTCCCGCCCCACAGCGTTACCTGTGCGAGCCGCCACTGGTAATAGTGGTGTTCAAGTCCTTACTGAGACGATCAATGATAGTTGACTTCAAGACCTCACAGAGATGGCGTTTGACAGTGGAGCACTGATCTATAAGGAACCTTCCATTGTCAAATCCTGGTCTCTGCCAGGAGCGTCTGCTAATTCATGGTAGGTTTGGGTACAGGAATATGAGATTAAAATTTATTTATGAACAGTCTACCAAACTATAGTGAAGACATATCAAACCCAAGAGTCATATGGAGGAATTCAGCATGCAAGTAGGAAACAATGGAGCCTTGTGTGACTGGGAGTCCTCTAAATGATCACTGCATTGAGGCTTGTATCTCCTGCCACATTTGTGGTGAGCAACACATCTTTAATAGTTCTCACGGGTAGAGAACAGTATTGTTAGGCAGGCAAGGACCATAACAGCCTCATGTGACTTAACGTACCCAGCAGTGCCCCAAATGACATGCGTAGCATTGGCAGTGTCAATGGTGAATGTCCATTGCTCACCTCTCAAAAGGTCATGGGGGCAGAAAGGAGAATCAGCAGGTCAGAAGGAAATAAAACAGCTTCCTGGGATAGTGTAGCTCCCGCACGTAGCACCCCAATTATTGTGTGCAACTCTGACTGCACCTACGGAGAGAGGCTGCAACTCTAACAGGTCATGTGTCAGGTAAGTCTACCAGCAGTCAAGTGGTAAACAAAGCAGCCTCCTGGTGTCCCCTCACTCAGTACAATCAACATATATTCACACATTAAAGGATATGCTCCTCAGCATTGACCCTACAAATTGCTTAGTGATAGTGAGTGATATGACTAACTATGCAGCAGTTTCAAGGATAATGTTCGCAAGTGCTAATACTAGTTGACTCTTCATTGCCACAAAGCAGTTAGGCCACCACATAAATAAGTAGCCCAACCATATTGCTGGAGTATCATCTTTCTTTAGTGATACCTATTCAGCAATCTCTTTACATTGCTCACAGACTATCAGCAGTGCCAAAATACCATTCTGAGGTCAGTTGGCAAACCAGTGGAGAATCAGTAGCACCATCTCTGATCTGACACAAATAAAGATTGTGAAGAAGAGCAAATAAATAAGCATGTGCGGCTAATTGTTGAAAGTGACATCACCAAAGCTTTACATGTAGGTAAAGGTGTTCAAGCTACTGCTGTAAATGAATGTGTCTCAGATGTGATAACTTCTCTCTGGGAGAACTGTTGGAAGAACATTTTGGAGAATAATCACCAACCCATCAACCAATCTATAAACCCATATAGTCTCAGAGGGTGGATGCAGTGGTGACCAGCATGCGAAATATTAGGGCAGGGGCATCACTTAGCACAGATAAGATCCAAAAACCAAAGCAATAAATCCTAGCAGAAGGTCCGCTAGGACCTTCAGACTTCTACTATGCAGTTGACAATCATTAACTACTTATCATGTTGTATCAGATGGTGTTCATGCACTCTGCATCTAGGGAGGCTGGTAAGGATTCTAGTAACTAATTGACTTCCTCAAGGAATCAAAATGACCCATCATTTCAGAAAATAAGGTTCCAATTGTATTTAATAATACAAAGTGTCTAGCCCTAAAAAATCACATGAGTAGCCGTAGGGAAATGGAGAAGTGGTGCAATTTTTGCCCTTATTGAAGTGATCTATTTGGCTTGCATGAAGCCAATCAAATCAAGAGAAACAGAATATGCCAAACTAAAATTCACGACTGAATACAAAACACCTCTTCACTAATTGGATGATCTGCAAACCAGCATCAATACTGTTGGGTAGCAAAATAGTAGGCAGAATGGACACCATGTACCAGAGAGAAAAAAGGAAATAAAGAGAAAAAGGGGGCAAAAATAAGAAAATGAGCACAAAACAAGAAGCTTAATTATGTATGTTTGGTATTTATATAGTGCAAGCTAAGCTGGGGAGCAATGGCATTATGTACATTAAAATAAATGTACATATTGTTTAATTCAACAAAAGATTCAAATGCATCAGATTTGAATATATTTACAATTTTTTGCACTTAGGTTAAGTTCAGGTGATTTGCTGAGAATCACATTATTTTCAGTCAAGTGTTGGTGCTGGTTTTAAAAGCTAAAAAACCCATCTTCTTACCTGTCAGAGATCCAAAACAGAGACTTGTTACGGTCTAAGATTTTTTTAGAAAGGAGGTTCTGAAGTCCTTAGTCTCCCACTTTGTCAGAATGGGAAGGCATCATTGTGACAAGTCACTTATAGTTAAAAATGGTAGAGGGTGAACAGAGCGGCTACATAAAGCAAGCTCTTAACAAAGTTCCTCTCAAAAATACATATATTCACATTGTTCACAATGAAGAAAAAAGTAATCACATTGCCCCAGGACCATGGAGCTAGAGCTCAAGGAAAAGAAAGGTGATTGTATGCCATGCTCTTTATTCAGTAATCCTCCATGTGGTTCCATACTTATAGTAGAAGTTGGTGCTCCATCCTTCCCGATCTCCTTTCACCCACAAAACCGGGGATGCATAAAATGGCATACTGGAGCCCCTCAGAGATACAAACTGTAAGTAGAGAGGAACAACTAAAGTATATAAGAACAAAATACCTGGTAGTTTATGGAAACACGGCCAACTAAGGAGGGAGGGAATGTAGGGACCAAAGTGAGTAAGGGCTGAAGGGTAGTACCTTGTTGGGGGGCAAAGACGACATGCATGGTAATAGGCATTGGGCAGCCAGGGTGAAGTATTCCATATTATCTTTTCAAGAAGTTTAAGTTCCACAACTTATTTCTTGGGGCAAGTATAGTTTCCTCTATACACCAAACAAATAAGAGCACGCCCCATGGGTATAACTTCTCAAACAAATAGGGCAGTTGAATAGACATCCAGTGTTCGTAACTTTCACAGTACCCCCATCAAGATATTATTAAATCAAATAAGTCTGGAGCTTTCAAATACTTAACATCTCTCCAGAGAGATTGGACTCTAACAGGTTGTCACTATTCTGCCTGGCCCTATGAGCACACGTGTCCTCAGGCTTCTGTCTCTTCTCACACACACTGAGTCCCTGCCTCCATCCCACAAATTCACTTTCCACTCCAAGGGTCACACTCTACTCCCCACCATTCTCCTACTGAATGGGCATGCTCATTTGCTACACTTGTTCTTTGTGTAATGCTTTGCTTTTTCACAACCCCTGGGGCTGCCTCTGAACATTCCCTCTCTCTTATAGATAATCTGCTTCATCTTCACAGGAAGGAAGAGAAAAAAGACCGCTCTCCATTTATAACCTCACATTGACACAATGAATAGTCATCTTAATAATATAAAATAATGTACATCAGGCTTCTAAAAGACTGTGTACATGACACAAAATCAGGTTGTGCAACAGGAGACCAAAATAACGAATTGTTGGGAAGTGAAACGGAGACACAGTTGAGGTGGCAGGAGTAGTATTTATTGCGGTACAGAGAGCCGTCCCAGCTGGTACCAAACCCAGGCTGTAACTGCCATGAACAGAACACTCAGGGCAGGACGTCTGCCAACACTCTAGATGACATCACAGAGTATCACATCACCACACCTCCCCTCTTTTGATAAAATAACTATGGGATAGAGGAAGGGTACAATATGTCAGAAAGAAAATGAACTGGTGAGTACAGAAAGCAGGGTGAAGAGCAAAGTAATTAAACTTATACATAGTCTTGTAATTTTCGTGGTCTAACCGGGATTCTGGTGCTTCTCCTAACGCCATCCCCCCCTACAACATTTTGATTGTTTTCACCAGTTTCAGAATGAATACAAGGATCTTTTGCGACACGGGAGGTACTCCACCAACTTCCATTAGACAACTTAACAGCATTCTTACGGATTTCTACAATTCGTTGTGATTCTAGAAATTTAGACAAACCTTTTCTTACTGAGTTTGGATTTTTGACCCTGACCCAATCTCCAACACGGAGTCTAGGAATTTCTTTCGTGGTGGAGAATTGATGAGATTTAGAACAAGCTTCAGTGGAAGTTTTCTTGGCAGATTCCCACATACACCTCATGTTGCAACCTTGATGAAATGATTTGACCATCCAGAAGGGATATACGCTGGAGGAAGCTTTTCTACCCCTCATAAGTTCGAAAGGAGAAAAATTGGTAGCAACGTGAGGTGAGGTGCGATAAGACCAGACAAGATCCCTCACAGCTTGAAAAACACAGGACTTTGATCTAAAGGCTGCTTGCACGCACTCCACTACGACCCTGTTAAACCTCTCAGTTTTGCCGTTGCTTTGTGGATGGTAAAGCGGAGTCCTGGTGTGTTTGATGCCACAAGAGTGTAGAAATTAGTTCATTTCTTCTGAAACGAATTGAACACCATTATCGGTCAAAATTTCCTCGGGATAACCTTCCCTGAGAAAGATGGCATTCAAACAGTTAATGACACTCTTGGAATTGGGTGTGGTAATGGGTTCGACCTCCACCCACCTGGACAGATGATCAATGAGTACTAAAAATATTTGGAATTGGAAGGGAGAACATGAAACGGTCCAAGAAAGTCCATACCAAGTCTTTGCCAAGCTCTGCCAGGCGGGGGTACAGGAGATTCAACTGTGCCTTCGAGTACCAAGACTTTGTCACTGGCATTACAGCGTGAACATTGCCGAACTAGATCATTAATTTGCGTGTCCATCCTAGGCCACCAGAAGTCAGCTCTGACTTTCCTCTTTGTGATAGTTGCTCCCAGATGACCAGAATGTGCGGCTAGGATGATCTTTTCTCGGTAGGAAAAAGGAGGAATGAGTTTATCGCCTCTGACAACTTTCCCACCTTCCATTGAAAGTTCATCACAAACTTTCCAGAACATCTGTAGATCTGCTGAGAGACACCTCTCTTTGGGCCAACCTTTCTTAATTATAGAAGCGACTTCTTTGAGAATGGGATCCTTGTCAATCTCCACAATCCAATCTTCTTCTGCAAAGGACAAGTTATCTTGGCCAATAAGTGCCACGAAACACTCTTCGATGTCAGTTTCCCATTCATGTTCATCGGTGTCTGAAATAGGGAGTCTTGATAGACAGTCCGCTCTACAGTTCTTTCCACCAGGGATATATTCTACAGTGAAAGTGTATTCTAGGAGTTTCGTGGATAAACGTGCTAAGCGAGCGGTGGTGCGTTTGACGTTTCTCCCAGAAAGGATATCAACTAGAGGGCGATGGTCAGTCTTGAGAATGAATGATCTGCCCCATACATATTGTTTGAATTTTTCAACACTCCAAACGCAGGCTAAAAGTTCTTTTTCAATAACGGAATATTTCCGTTCAACAGGACGAAGAGTCCTGGAAGCAAATCCCACTGTGTGCTCTTTACCATTGGCATATTGTGAAAGGACAGCTCCTAGACCATACTCTGAAGCGTCAACAGTAACAATGGTTTGCTTTCCTTCTATAAATGCTTGCAATGCAGGAGCTTGAACTATGTGGTCTTTGATCAGCTGGAAACCTTTTTGACATTCCTCGGACCATTCATAAGTTGCTCCTTTCTTTAGTAGCGCCCTGAAGCACTCTGTGGTCTTTGCAAAATCTTTCATAAACTTAGAATAGAATTCACAAAGACAAAGAAAGAACATAAGTTGTTCCTTATTTTGGGGAGAGGGTGCATCAACTATGCTTTTTATTAGACCAGGTCTGGGCTTGATGCCGTGTTCAGAGATGACATGGCCTAAGTACTCGATTTCTTTAACTTTGAAAGTACATTTGCTTTTTTGTAAGGTGACACCTCTGTTTGCCAGAACGTTGAATACTTGGTCAATGACAGAGTCATGCTCCTCTTCACTTTTCGTGAATATGAGAATGTCGTCTTGGAAAACAACAACGTGGGGATTGTGTTGGAACATCTCAGTCATTAATCTTTGGAATACGGCAGCAGCCGATGCGAGACCAAAGGGAAGGCGACAAAATTGAAAAACACCATCTGGAGTGACGAAAGCTGTAAGGTGTCGGGACTGAGGATGTAGTTCGACTTGATGGTAGGCAGCCTTAAGGTCAAGTTTCGTGTACCAAGAAGAGGAACCTACTTTGGCTATGAGGTCTTCAATGCGTGGGAGGGGAAAGCCGTCAACCCAGATGGCTTCGTTAAGGCTCCTCAAGTCGACACACATCCTCAGGTCCCCAGACCTCTTCTTGGCCAAAACAATGGGTGAAAGCTAGAGAGTAGACTCAACCTTCTCGATTACACCCTGGTCACATAATGTTTGTAAATGCTTTGAGAGGTCACCTCTAATGCTCAAAGGTACATTGCGCAGTTTATGCTTGATGGGCACGACATTTTCTTTAATTTTAATGAAGTGTTGGAAGTTCGTGATTTTGCCTAGGCGGTCCTCAAAAATATTGCTGTACTTGTGTTCCCAATCATTTGTGGGTTGAGTATTGGGCTTAGAACCAGTATCACTAGTGGTAGAAATGTAATTGTGGTTAGATTGATGGTCAATAAAAACTGGATTGGGTGAACCAGGTTTGATAGTTAGCCCAAACTCGGCTTGATGGATAAGACCAAGAACATTGATCCCACGTTTAGCCACATATACCTTGCCACTGATGACTACTCCAAGAACACTTATTCTAGCCCAGAAGTAGCCTAGCAAATCAATCCTACTTCCTTCAAAGGCTACAGTAAGTATGTCAGGAGGTAACAAACTCTTAGTGGACCAAAATGTTATGTACTTGTCATGAGACACAATCGTGATGCGTGCTCCTGTGTCAACCAGGAGTTGAATATGACTGGTCTCAATAGTAACATCAACTTCGGGATCTGGAATGTATTGCATAGTACATTTGTCAGAACAGTTCTTGACTATTACCACATACTCTTGGTTCGTGACATCATCATATTGATCATCTTGATCGTAATCATTAAGTACACATCTTACACTTCTTCTTCTTCCTCCCATACAAACTTTTGTAAAATGACCCATTTTACCACATTGGCCACACTGTTGGTTAATAGCAGGACAGTTTTTGAAGGAAGAAACATGCATGGATGACCCACACCTATAACAACTCATTCTGAAATTAGATTGTCTGTTAGGTGTGTAGGTTTTTCCACCTCTGTTCAGTGTGAAGTTCCTCCCACCTCTGAATGATCCTCTAGAGGTGTTTGGAAAAGCAGAAGAAGAAAAGGGAATATTTGTAGAAACGGCACCAGATATACTGGAATTGGATAGAGCAGATTCAAGTTGCTTGGCATCTTCCATTGAATTTTCAATGCTCTTTGCAATGTCCACTGTTTCATCTAGAGTGGGGTCTTTACAAGTGAGTAACTTTTCTTGGATCTTTTTGCAGTAGCACCGTGCCACGAGTTGGTCCCTTACGAGTTGAGAAGTGAAATTGTCAATCACATTTTGCAGCAAGGACTTTTAAAGCTGTAATGAAAGTGTTTATACTTTCATTAGGTTTTTGTGTTCTCGTGAAAAATTTATATCTGTGTACAACAATGTTTTTAGTTTTCGTAAAATATTTGTCCAATTGCCTTACTGCTATTTCGAATTCATCGGGATCTTCTCCTTCAGGTGGTTCATAGAGAGTTAGATGGTCAAACACATTTTGCCCCTCGACCCCCAAATGATAATACATAAGATTCTTCTTCCTCTCCGGTCTGAATCTTTGACCATCAATTGCGCCAAGATATGCCTTGAATGATCTAATCCACAGTTTCCATTCAAGTTGCGGTTCTCCGGGTTCTTGTAAAAAAGGCGCAGGGGCTGTAACGCTCTGCATGTCTGTGAGAATGAAATAAGGGAGAAGAAGAATGTAGACAAAAGAGAAAAAAAAGAAAGGGGGCTGGGAGAGAGAAGAGAAAAAAAAAATGAAAAAGAAAAGAGAGAACCCCAAAAATGTTGTGTGTGTATCACAGAAGTAACACACTGAATAAAGATTTAGTTGAAAGTGTAGTTCACACTTGAGCCTCTGGGTGGCAGTCTCGCATTGTGAAGATTTTTTTTTTATAAAAATGGCTGCAAGACAACTGTGTGTGTCTTGTAAATAGGAACAGTGATAAAAATATGGAGACACACGATGAAAAATGCTGTGCGTGTCAGCGAAATTGCAGAAAGGTGTGACACGCAAAAGAGCTGTGCGTGTCAGCGCAGTGCGAAGAAAAGTGAATTTCCCTTTTTAGCGAAAATGTAAAGCCAGGCGTCAAATCGATCTGCTCAGCCAGTAACTGCTCTGTTTTACTGAGGAGATGTCTGAATACCATTCAATGGTTCCTAGCGCTGCAACGTTGCCGCAAGTAGGGCGAAATAAAAACTTTATGGATGGTGGACAACGTGGTTGGCAAATCGGACACCAGTCTAGATGCGGGATGCCATTCTCAAAATGGCGGCACGTTCCCTTACGTTGGTGCCGGGTGGCTCAAAACCGGCTTCTCCAGTAGTACAGTACGAAACGTGAGCTTTCGCCTAGGAAGCCGGGAACCAGCAGCGCTTTTGCGGAGTGCGGGTAAGGGCTCGAGCTTCCTATCTTTTTTGGTGTTTGAAAATGAGGGATGGCAGTTCTATGCGTTTTTGCAGGCTTGAATGGGGGATGAGTGTTGTAAGGGTTCACAGCTCCACTCCTTTTTCGCCCAAGGATTCGATTGTGAAGGCACCTTTCTTGAGGTCCGCTTTGTCGTGCTGGTCAATGCGTGATCTCAGCACACGCGCTGCAGAAACGCTCAATTTTGTAAATTATGCGCTTTTCAATGGGTACGGCTCTCTGTGCGTTACGGAGGGGTGCTTTGGCCGGGAGTGAGTAAAGGTTAAAAAAAAAATGTACTCACAGCTGCGTTCCGACGGGAAAAGGCTATAAATACTTGTAGGAAGTCCCGCGAAGGTCATCAGCAGACGGAGGTGGCCGTGGGTATATCCCGTCTTCTGTCGCCACTGTTGGGAAGTGAAACGGAGACACAGTTGAGGTGGCAGGAGTAGTATTTATTGTGGTACAGAGAGCCGTCCCAGCTGGTACCAAACCCAGGCTGTAACTGCCATGAACAGAACACTCAGGGCAGGACTTCTGCCAACACTCTAGATGACATCACAGAGTATCACATCACCACACGAATTTACCTCTTAAGATCGAGTAACTAGAAATTGGATGCGATGCAACAATTTGCACATTCTACGGATCCAGAGGGACATGAAGGGGATGACCCCAGAGCCAAAGCGGATAGTGTTGAGTCTTGCCTCAAGTATCCCTTTGTGGAAATTTGGCGTGTTTTATAGCCCATGGCTACAAGTTGAACAACCCACTGCTCGAGCCTGGAAGAAGAAATGTATATTTTTGTGTAGCTTAGAATGGGCTTTACTACATAGGGATCCGGGTAGACCTAAATTAATGAAGATATGGGGCCCCCTTTTGGATTAGCTATGCTTTTTAATTCCTGGGTATGGTAATAAATTGTCATGAATTTGATACACGGTTAATGAATGAATTTGTATTTCTTCGAAAATTTAAGTTTAATGTGATGCTGCTGTGTCATCGGCTACACTATCCTCAACAGCATTGTCGAATCTTATTGCAGCTGGTTTCATTTGATGCTAATTTAATTTATCTGATTTGTATGAAAACCTATGTGTGTTTTCACTGTTCCAGCCTTGTTATGCACCGTTTCCATAAATCAATGAGGACTAGCGCTTTGGGGTAGAAAGGGATTTTGCTTCATTGGTCGAGCAACTTTCATCCCAAAAATGTTTTGAGATGGCATTTGCAGTACAAAGCATTGCCATACATTGCAAGAGTGCTAGGTATGTACATTCCTAGTGCTTCAATATGCTCCAGTGATAGTTTACACTCTACACATAATTAAAAAATAAATGCAAAATTTGAATATAGCTAACACATATTAAAGAAAGTTTCCAGTGCAGCTTGCAGCCTATTATCTGTTCCTTCTCTAACATAAACTGGTACTGCTGGGATATGTGTGGTTTCTCTACTATATGGATGAGTAAGGTTGAACTGCTCCTGCTTGGCAGTACTCAACCTGCATGCAAGGGAAGTGTGGTATGCCAATGTGCTTTTACTATGCGTGAAGGAGAGTTTAGTGTTGCCGCCTGTGCTCCACATGTTCTATTTTTTCTGTTGCTGTCCTACATGTTAGAGGATTGTGTGCTGCCACTTCCCCTTCTCTATCTGTTCTTGTGCGACGGAGAGGTAGGCTTCTGAGATATGCTGCTGTCTCTCTTTTTTTATGCTAGAAAAGCATTAAAATATGTGCAGAAATTCCAGCTGGATATAATTTCCAGTTCTGGCCAGTATTTCCACATACATTTGCTCTCATTTACAAGTGAAATCACACAGAATGGGGAATAACTTTGTTGATACAGATTCTCAGGCCAGACGTTTTCAAGGAATTCCCCATACTTTGTGGTTTTAACACACTCAGCAGATGGTAAATGTGTGCGAGATGGCTGGTGCTGGGAGGATTCTGAGGAGGGTGGGAGAGGGAAGGTGACTGTATTACAGAAAAGCAAAGGTGAAATAGATTTCACATTTGCTTCTGTCTCCCTTCATTGTTCCCAAATGTTAACATGCATGCCCCAGACCTCCCCTTGCCTCTCATTCTATGTTTCAAGCGTCATTCTTCTATACCTTACCAGTTGGCACTATATTTCTCCCTGTATCCTAATATATGTTCATATAACTGGGTGGGTTAGTGAGCCTACTGCAGAGGGCCATGTACGAACTGACAGTCACGGGTAAAAGTGTAAACCTGTTTTTCCATAATTTTTTATCCTTCTGTTTGACTTCTAATTTGGTTGGGAGGTCAAACTACATGCTGTTTACAACTCTCTGACGCTGAAACACTGTGAATAAATGGATTTTTATAAAACACAGCAAAATCACCAGTCCTGTTCCTCAAAGTCAACCACATGGCTTTGGTCAGGTGCCAAGACAAAATACATTCTTAGTCCGAGCAAATATGATATGAGAAACAAGGGTCAGCGACTAACCTATCTCTTTGTGCTGCGAGTGAATCGTTATCTAATGCATAACATAGTGACCGGAGCAGTTGTTGTCCCCCAAGTACGAAACATATATTTTGTGGCGAGGCTCAATAATCTTGCAGTACTTATAGACTTGCTTTTAACAGGGGTTTCCTCTTTTCACTCGATGCTGTGTGATCTTAATGTATTCACTCATTTAAGCTAAAAATATGTTTTTAATTCAATACAAAGTTTCAAAAGTTTGAAAAACACACCCTGCCCGAGAAGTACATTCTAGCTTCAAGAACACTGCTAACTTCTCTGCCCACACCCATCACCAGTTAATTGTTGCATTCCGACTTTGAAAAGGTGTCGGTCTTTTCACAGGGCAAATTAATTCCTCTGCTGTTCCTCCAGTGAATGGGGGAAGTGTTTTGGTTTCAAGTGACACATGAAGGGAAAGGGGCAAGTTTAAGTGCATTGGAATACAGAAGAAGGGAATGGACGGCTTTTCGTAAATGACCATGGTTTCTATGCTAAAATAAAACGTGTTTCTGCAAGGACAATATTGTGAGAAGTTGGCCTGGCATATGCTGTCCACTAATTATAGTGGGCACCTTGTACCAGTCCAAACAACCCTTATTGGAGTTAGGTTTTAAGACAACCTTTATTGAAAGCTATCCTAGTGGTATCTATGGAGAGCAGCCTTCAGGCTAAGTCTTGAAGGAATGTAAAGCAGCTTGTTTTACCAGCCTATAATCTCTTGAGTGACCAAATGAAAGAGCACCACACCAGGTATATATTCAAAATATATGTATTTATTGCTAAACACACCCCTCTAGTCTCTTTATGAGGCTAGAGTTCGAAGTACACAAGTTATAAGTTATTTAAACACAGTAAAAGCACAAATACACGTTTGGGCCCTAGGGGCGTACCAAACCATATACCAATAAAGTGGTATAAGAACCACGACTGAGCTAGACACAAGGCCTAGAGCCTCTAGAAGTGCTTGGACCACAAGGAACCACCCAAGGTAGTGACACAGGGGACCCACGGGGGACGCGTGCAGTGTAAACACACAGCCGCGAATCGCCGTTAACTTCTATGGGCAAAGTCGCGATTGGAAATTTAGAGAAAAGGGACACTTAAAGGAGGACTTGGAGTAAACCCTTTGAGATCTAGGACTTTGAAGAGTCTCTACCCACGGGAGCACCGGAGTACTCGTGTTACCTCACCCAGGGAAGCCGGGTGCATAGGTGCCTTTCGGGGTCGGGTTTCGTCGTCGATTTCTATGGCGTTCTGCTGCAAAGTGCTGCTGGCGACCACGTGGAAAGTGTCCGGGTGGATCCAAGAGTGGATCGGAGATCTGAAGAACCTGAAAGCAGAGGGGACAGAGTCTGGGTCACTAGCCAGTGACCAGGAAGGCGATGAGCAGATGCACACCGATGTCGGGTGCTTCAGGTGCGTTGACAGTCGTCTTGACTCTGCAGTCACGATGTCCAGGAGGCGTTGTCGGCGACCAGGAGCAGGATTCGGACTGTCCCACGACGTCTGCTGCTTGCTGAGGTGTCGGCGACCGGATTGGACCCAACAGGCCTTGGCAACAGCAAGTCTCGTGGATGGTGAAGATTGGCGACTGTGCAGACCAGCAAGGTCTGGGGAACTCACCCAGCGAGGGTAAGTGAGGGCAGGCCTGGAGCAACCAGGATGCCAAGTAAGAAAAGGATTGGCCTTCGTGGAGGGCTACTAGACAACGGACTAGCAACCGCGAAGGAGCCTCGAGACGGTGCACGTGGAGCAGGCTCACAGGACACTCGTGGAGTGGAGGCCAGTGATCTTCGGTGCAGTTGGTGCTGGAGGCTAAGGCTACTCGGAGCCCAAAGCACGACTTCGTGGGAGACCCAGAAGAGGATGCACTTGCAAATGTTCTCGGTGTCCAGGGGTCACGGTTCCTCGTTACCCACGGCAGCCACGGGCCTCAGCTTCGCTGGGGACTCAGGGTAGCTTCGGGGAAGTCAGGAAATCCACCTCTGGGGATGCAGGGACTTCGGCGTCCGGCGGGAGCTTCGTCGATGCAGACCGGACAGATGCTTCTTTGGTGCCTGCCAAGCAGGGGAGTCACTCCTTGACCCCAAGGGAGATTCTTCAGTCCTCTAATCTTGAAGTAGAGCGTCGAAGGTCCAGGATTTTGTATCAGAGTTTCGTCCAGGGAATATCTAAAGTCCTAGGGACTTGGGTCCTATACTTATACTAAGTTTAGGGGTTGGACTAACTCTGTGGTCCCACCTATGGGTGGGTCAGGGAAGAGGGTGGCTACACCCTTTTCCTTTGTCCAGTTCGCGCCAAAGCCGGGGCTGGAAGCCCCTGATCCGGTTTGAACTGGGGTATGCACAGGGACACCAAATGTGCCCCCAGTGCAGGACTTCAAAGCACACAGATGGTGCTCCCGCCCAGCCCCAATACACTTTATCCTGTCTGGGGAGGTGGTCACACCTCCCTGCGACAGGAAACCTATTGTCCAGGCCTCCCCTGCCGGAGTTTCGTCCAGCAGCAGGAGGCCAGACTTGTGTCTGTGGCAGCAGCATCCATTTTGTGATGCTGGGGCTCTGGAAAGAAGTTACCGGTTAGACCAGGGTTAACATGTCTCTCCCTCTAGAAGGGTGGAATGCTACCCCCGCCGCCAGAATTGGCGGGGGGGTAGTATTCCAAGATGTTTGACACCAAACACGACATGTTTTGGTGCAGCCATCCCAAAGTTAGCATTTAACGCGGGGTTATAATGCACTTAAGAGTATATGGTCAGGCTGCACTACAAACAGCATCAGAGAAGGGTCTCCGACCGCTGCAGAGGGGCCCTACTCATGCAGGGGCACCCTCTCACATAGGAACCATGCACTCTGCCTTCAGGATTGATAAGGCCTGCCATAGGAGTGACTTATAGATTTATATGTGTGTATGTAGGTAGTGATATAGGTAACCTATATCACAGTAAGGGGTGCATGCACCACCTTACCCAGGCTGCAGTAGCAGACCTGTGGTGTCATTTTGGATGGCCGTCCAGGGGTGGCACAATACATGCTGCAGCCCCTGGCAGGCCTCTGTGGTACCTATGCCCTTGGTACATAGTATACCATATACTAGGGACTTATAAGGGCACTCCAGATTCCAATTAGAGATGTGCCTAAGGCACATGGAAACCATTTTAGAGAGGAAGCAGCTAGGCTGGGGTTCTGATTAGCAGGGCCCCAGCCAGACTAAGGTCGAAAAACAGTGAAGCATCAGCAAAAAGTGGGGGTAACCATGTGAAGCAGATCCTACTCTCCTACACATATCCAGTGTTAACTTTAAAGACAAATACCTGGCAAGATATCTTAATAAATCTTTATAGCCTAATTGTCTCAAAACAGTTTTTGGAGAGGACAGTCATCATTTTAAAGGACCCCAAGCACGCGACATCTGATTGTGATTGTATGTCTTTAACGTCTCAATGAAACATTCAAATGTACATAGTTTTTCCAACATTATGCACTCTACTGAATATTTCAACTCCCAGACAGTGTCTAGAAATAACATAACATAAACAAAATTCTGGAGATAAGTTGAAAAACGCTGCTTGCATTTGTCATGTTAAAACAGAAAGAAAATATTTCTGGAACGAGCTTTAAAATGTAAGAATAGGCATTCTAGGTTTCTTGCCAAAAACAATTAAATCAGTTTTTTTGTATTGCATTCTGTTTCACCATTATTCTTTAATTGCAAATAAGGATAAACTGGCAGTAGTGAAGTATTCTGGGACACAAAACTGACCCAAATTGCTTTTGGCAATGTTATAAAACCAGTAACAATTTTTAGACACAAAAAGTCTAAATTCAATAGCTTCATGTAAATAAAGTTTTATTTTAATAAATAGAGAAAAGGTGGATTGAATGAAAAATATTTGGATAAACATACTGCTATGCAGCTTTTACATTGAAATGTCTGTTCTTTCTGCTGAAAATGTGTGTTTCTGGTGAGCAAAGTGTGTTTAAATGCAAAGTGTGTTTAAGACTGCAGTACCGCCTCCTGTCTTGAGGGGCAGAGCTGAGCAAAAATATAAACACACTTAATGAAACACAGGTCCCCACAAGGCATTTTAAAAAAAGTTGTAAAAATTGACACAGATGTTCCTGAAGTCATCTTCTATCATTTAGAAGACATTACAGTGCAATCAAGTCCCCACAGCGGGAGTGTGTTATCACACCCAAGTGCAATCAAGTCCCCACAGCGTGAGTGTGTTATCACACCCAAGTCCCCACAAGGATAGTCTCTCTCTCTCTCTCTCTCTCTCTCTCTCTCTCTCTCTCTCTCTCTCTCTCTCTCTCTCTCTCTCTCTCTCTCTCTCTCTCTCTCTCTCTCTCTCTCTCAAAAACACTTTAGAAACAAACAGACTGTACATGGAACAGAGGCTCTTGGGGCAAAAAGATGGTGTGTTGTGTCAGTTTGTTTTTAGTACTGTAACACAGGCCAACTACAAGCCTCCTGGGTAATCAAATGTTTTATTGCTCTCCATTTATCATACAGGCTCAAATTCTTTATAAAGTCTATCATTTCTTTTATTTTTCTTAGGCCCTGCAGGCTCTTCCTAGTTCCAGAGACTGAATGGGGCTCGACCTCCAGTGTCCCAAGATTAAAGGAAAACGTGAGTGTCTTTTTAACCAGATAAAAAAATCTCAAAATGATTGCAAAACCAATTCCTCTCAAATTCTCATCTATGGCTGTTCTTCCCAGCTCTTTTGTATCCAGTTATGTTGTACTTTCTATGTACAGTTGTATTTCTTTATCTTTATTTCCCTGTCTGTTTTATTCTTTCTTCTGCTGTGCTCTCATTCCTTCACACTCTCTTTGCCTAAACCCCCATTACAGTTATAAGGCCCTTAGGTAGTCCATCAAGACTTGCTTCTAAAAGAAAATAAACCCAGAAGATTTTAGGACTCCCCCTTTAAGCAGGATTCTATGCACGATTGTCATGGTTTCGCCCTCTCCCCCCCCCCCGGTGTCACTCATGGGCCCTCCTGCGTCAGCCTCTATGGCCGTACTCTCCCCGACATGTTCCGTCCCTGTACTACCGCTGTCATGCACCTGGTCAGTTATGGTCCTCCCATGAACCATGGTTGGACCACAGCATTTCCAGGTGAGTGCCGGCTTCCATCGGTGTCGTTTGTCTGTATTTCGAGGACTTCCTCTTGGCTCTGTGGTCCTTCTCCCTCCAACAGAGCTCCTCGGTTTCGATTCCTTCTGGCTTTCATCCATGCTGTAGCTCCTCTGTGTTCACTGTGCAGCAGGGTATCCCCCTCCGTGAGTAGGCTCCTCGTTGGTGGTCCTCCGCTTCCCATGTCTTGGGATCAAAGATTGTCAGCATGAGAGAACTTTTCATAGACCTTTGCTAGTTTTCCCTCTCCAAGTCTTTCTTCTCTATTGCTCTTTTTGTATTCTATTTTCTCCCTTCTTTCCATTTGTCAGTCTTTCTAAGTTATCCTCTGTTTTTCCTTAGCAGGTCCTCGTCCACACTACTAGCTAGACATAATTAAAACCACATGCTGAAAAACAAGCACATATTCAACCCACATGCTGGAGGCTAGTTTTGCATTTGTTTTACTCTTCACACACAAATAACATGAAACAAATATATAGGCATTTGCATTAACACTGAGACTAGTGACTACATATTTCCGACCCTGAGCAGACTACAAATGGTTTGATTGCCTAGATACATGTACTTTTTTTCGGCAAGGCTTTGTCAAGAGTTATTTGACAACAAATGGCTGCCTACAGCTAAGAAGCCCTCTTGGGGCCATACAGGCTTTTTCCTTTCTAAATTACCATATTGTCCTCTATGCAGACCCCCATGATATTGCGGCATGGAGTGGCAAATTTAAAAAAACTATGGCACAAAATTATGTGTTTTGCAGCATTTTAGCTGCGCTTTGATGACCCATATCTGGTTGTCCTATACCCCAAAAACACTGAGTAACCAGTCCTTGTTACTTCCCCCAGTTCTGTTATCCATGATGAGCCTCCCACCATCTGTTGTCCGTGTTGCCCCGCTCACCTGTCCGCCCTCTTTCCTTCGTTGCCTCTGTTGCCCTCCACCCGCCATAACAAAACAAAAACTCTGACACTGACACCGGTATCTGCGTCCTAGTGGTTTATTTCCTTACACCGTGCGTTGTCCGTGTTGCACCCACAAATGCCCTCCCCCATCTTGCCTCTCGCCCCACCCTCCCTTCTGCCAGTAATAAAAAAACTTTTTATTATTTAAAAAAAATAAAAATGGTTCAACTTGGCTGCCTGGCAGCCGCACTGCTGTACATCATGGCTGAAAAGAACACATTAATAAACCCTATAGCTCTTTTCTCGTAAGTGAGTCCTATTGGTTTTGCCATTGCTTGTTAACTCGCCCATTGGGTAGGCATTGATTTCTTTTAATACTGTGAGAAACATGCATATTTTCAACACTGAGATATCCTTAATTTACAATTCGCTTTGCTTCACAAGTAAAGGCTCATCTAAATCCAGTTTCCAGCCCCTCCAACAATTCCACTTTTTGCTGTTAACCCCTTCGCTGCTAGGCCTTAACCCCCCCTCCCACCTCCCCCCCCCCCACACCCTCCTTGTGCTAAGCCTTTTTTGGCTTTTTGGGGTAGTTCGCGCTTAGGCCCCGGTACCTTTTTGTCCACATAAGGTATTCCCACCAAATTTGTGTCCTTTTCTTCTAACATCCTAAGGATTCTAAAGGTACCCAGGGTTTGTGGTTTCCACTTGACGGGACCAAGAAATTAGTCAAAATACAGCAAAAGGATGGGGTTTGAGGGAAAAATTGGGCAAAAGTGCTGCAGAAGAAAGTGTCTGGTTTTTTCCCTGCAAATGATATCAACAAAGAGTTTGTGGTGCTAAAATCACCATCTTCCCACCTTTCAGGAACAGGCAGACCAGTTGAAAAAAAAAAAAATTGAAACTGAGTTGAAAAAAACAGCCAATTGTGCCAACGTTTTCACCTGTAACGTCTTCTAATTATGGCAGATCTTTGAAATCAATATACCGTTACGTCCGCTGGACCCTTATGGTTGTGGTGATATAGAGGACTTGTAGGTTCACGAAGAACCCTAGGTACCCAGAACCAATAACTGGGCTGCGCCTTGCAATGGTTTTTCATTGTGTACCGGGTATATAGCGATTCATTTAGTAAAATATAAAGAGTGAAAAATGGGTATCAAGGACACCTATGCATTTCTGAAATGGGTACAGAATATAGAGTTTAGAAGCAGTAGTTATTTGCACATCACCCAAATTGTGGGTACCCATACTAGCATGTGAACTAGAGGACATTTTTCAAAATGACTTCTTTTTTACACATTGTCTTACATTTGGAAGGCAGAAATGCATAGAAAGTCAATTGGTAATAACACTTGTTCTACTGTTCTGTGTTCCCCCAAGTCTCCTGATAAAAAATAAAATGGTACCTCACTTCTGAGGGTAGGCCTAGTGCCCGCGACAGGAAACGGCACTAAACGCAACGTGGACCCATCCTATTTTTACAGTGAAAACAGACCCTTTTTTCGCAATGTGACTATCTGTGGATTGTGGACCCTCGCTCAGCTACCACCTAGGGAAACCTAGCAAACCTGTACATTTTTGAAAACTAGACACCCAGGGGAATCCAGGATGGGGTGTGGGGAACCACAAATTTCCATGCACCCAGCATTCCTCAAGTCTCCCGATAAAAATGGTACCCTCACTTGGGGGGTTCGGGGCATTGTCATGCCCATTTTGGGCAACCCTTACCCATAGGTATAAAAAAAAAAAACACTTAATCCCTGGTGCCTAGTGGGCAGCCCCCACCTCTATATACATAAAATAAATAAATCCCTGGTGTCTAGTGTGCTTCCCTCCCCGCCTGGGGAGGGGGGGCAGATCGGGGGCAATTGCCTCCTGGGGGGGCAGGAAGACTGGAATTTATTTGGGGGGGGCATTGGCATGCCCATTTTGGGCAGCCCCCTCCCCTATATACATAAAATAAAGAAATCCCTGGTGTCTAATTTGCTTTCTGCCCCCTGGGGGGGGGGGCAAGTTGGGGGGCTATTGCCTCTTACAGCAGAGTGCACCATGGATATTTATCACTGCCCTCTCTCCGCAGACCACCCTCCAACTCCCTGGGCAGGCAATAGCAAAATGCTGCGGGTAAAGGAGGAACGGTGCTCTAATGCCGGCGCAAAGGCTTCAAGACAGCAGAGGCACTTAATGATGTGCAGTTTATCAGAGCCATCAACAAAGCATAATTTTTTACACTATGGAAACAGTGGAACAATAAAACAAACATGACTGGGAGAAATAGCAGGCTGGTGCCGTTTTTCACGACAAGTTAATTTGATCACGCTGGCATCGCAGGACTTCACAAATATTGCAGAAATGTCATTAATCACGATATGCTTTAGGTTCTATCTATAAGCTCCTCATACTCAAAAATTTGAAGCCCTGCTTCACTAGCAAGACATAATGAAAACCAAAATTCATATTGAAACCACACTTTAAATCAGCAAGAGGCATAATGTCAAAAGCAAAACCTTAGGTGCACTTATGCATCTTTTATAAGCGACAGTCCTGTCTTACCACTAGTTCTGGTCTCTTAAATAACACATACGCTCCATCAGCCAGGCCGGACAATATTTGGTGCTGGACTTCACTTTCATTCTAGCAATGGCGAGTCTATAAGGCATCGGGCAGATACTTAGGCAGTAGGGCTGTCAGCTCTGGGTCATTTGTGTCTATGTGGATGCTGTGCTCGAAATGTTCAAAAGCCTGCTTGTATCTGGAAGCCTAATTAGTTTCCCAACAAATTCAGAATCTTACTTGGAACTACCAGCTGTCCGAAGCATCTCATACACTCCCCAACCCACTACAATCTTCCCAAACACATCCAGTGAGGAGCTCGAATGCCCAGAGTATGTGCACCCCATTAATCTGGCCTTTTACTAGAATTTGGACCTGAACGTTTCTGTTCATGCAGGCTGCGAGGGAGTATTGCATCAGGCTACATACTAGAATAAAATAAGCATTGGGAAAGCCAGTGGATCTTGCTTTTCGGACTCAGCCAGCTTGCATTGACAGCCATTCATATTTGCACAGGAAATGTGTATGTAAATTTTATGTGAAGTAGACTTTCCGGATGCGTGGGTCTTTCAGTGTTTTTCCATATCTAGAAAATCTTTGAAATTGACACCTGAACTGTGGCATCTTTCCCAAAACAAAATGTAAGATTTGTGTCCTCTTCAGGAAGCTATTTTCAGGATATTCCTTTCTAACTTTCGAAGACTGCCTACTGATGTCCTGTATATGTCATTAATTAGTTATACAAGCTATTTTATTTCTGTATTGCATAAAAAGTCAACAAAAGCAAGGTCGAAGATGGAATGCTTGAATTAATCTCCGGTAGTGACAGTCTCCCGAACCGCATCCCAATCAGTCGCTTTTCTCCCACCATGCCACCTGAGTTTGGACCCAGCCAATTCAAACTTTTTGATCGCCATGTTCTATGTATTTAATAGAGACATGGTCCCCACTGGCATGCCACCCGGTCCACAGGTCCTCTATCCTATAAAATAGGAGTAATGCCGATGATGTTTCAGTCAACTCTGTTCTCTCTTTTCTACCCTGTGCCACAAATATCTTGGGCAAATCCTCTACTGGCTCCTGCATCTACAAGATCGGTGCTGAGAGTGACATCTCCCTCCTCTTTCAGCGCCCAATACATTGCCATCAGCCGAAGAACCTAACGTTTCATCAGCGCTGCAGTGACACCATCTGCAACACAGGACACTCCACTGGCTTTGCAGCCTCTGATGACATCAGCTACTCTGATGTCTCCTCCACTTCAACTTTTCTCTTTTCCTGCCTCAAAACCTCATTCAGATATGCTGCCTTTGAGGCCTCATAGGTCAAGAAGAGAAGCACCAAGACTTATAGAAGAAGAAAGATTTGCGATGGGTGACTTCAATCCTCAAGATGATCCAGATGATTAGGACAATGATCAGTATGACCAACCATCCCTAGACCCCACTTACGAGGGCCTGAAAGATGCAAGTGACTTAGATACATCTCCAGAAGGTGCCCTAGTATCTTCCCTCAGGCAACCCTCATCCAGAGGTCACCTCTTACCACACTGTACTAAGGAAAACTGCTGATATATTGAACATACATCTACCTACAGCAGAACTAAACCCTAATATTTAAACTGAAGTCCTTCATTCCTCTACACAGTCACCTGAGCCTCTTCTACCATTTAGTGAGGTGATCATGGAGTCCATACTGGCATTGTAGGGAAAAGCAACTACCTCTACTGCTGTCTCTTGATCATTCGCAAAAAGATACAAACCAGCACTGGGAGAGCCCACATTTCTATCAGCCCACCCTTCTCCGGAAAGATTAGTGGTTTGGGCTTCATGTTCATCCAAACGGACCCAGAATCATTTCTCTCAACCCCAGCAGATAGAGAATCTAAAAAGATGACGCATATTGCAAAGAAAGTTTTCTCCGTCTGTAGCATACCACTAAAATTCCTCAATGCCATTTGCTTGCTAGGCAAATATGTACATGCTGCACTGGATTCAGTTCAGTTCAAAGCAAGTTTATTTAGACCAATAGTCCTTAAACATTTGTAAAACTTACATTAATACAAACATTTTAAATCACAATTCTTAAAAACATCATAAACCATCATAAAATTTCATGTAATACACTCAATTGTCCTATCCACAGTTCATATACACAGAGCACCTAAAACTATAAAACAGCCTTTCAATTACATTCACATTTGAAGAATACTTTTTGAATGAACTTCCCCAAGGCACAAGCTATGTCCAAAGTACTCATTTCAGTTAAAAGGTTTACTGCCTAAACCCTATTTTTGATATCATACTTTTAAAAAATTGGGCGTAAAAACTCTTACCGTTAATCTACAACCTTCTGACAATCAAATAATATATGTAAAATATCACAAGTTGTTCCCAAGGTGTAGACACAGTTTCCCTTACTATCAATCATGGATCTTTTTACCCCATTATTAACATAACAGGGGTTAACCCCAATTCTTAGCCTTAGTAATTCCCTTCTTACCCAGCGGCAGTGCAACCTATCACTGTAAGGGAAATGTTGTTCGTTTTGCCACGCGGTGACCATTAAGCGTACAGAACTTTTCTGCAGGAGGTAATCTTGGTCCTGTGGTCGAGAGATTTCTTTTCCCAGGGCCCTGAGTTCTCTCTTATCAACCTCAATTTGATTTGGATACTGCTCAAGCGGTTACCCCCAGTTTCTCAGATCATCTTGCGTATCACTTCTCAGAGTTAGTTGCAAATGGATAAACAGCAACCAAACACATTATCCAGTCATGCCTGAATTTGACTGATTGAGTAGCCAGGGTTACAGGTTCATCAATATCCCTTTATCGCCATGCATGGCTCCGAATTCGGGCTTCTTGTAGTATGTCCAAACAACATTATTGGACCTACCATTTGATGGCTCCCGACTTTTTGGAGCAAAGGCAGACTCTGCTCTGAATGATTTAAGGATAGCAAGGCAACAGCTATAAATCGCCCCAAATACAGTGACTGAAAATTTTCGCTGTATCACAATTTCCATCAAGTCACTTCTAACAAGGTACCCAGGAACATCAGGTAATAATAACAAGCATTGGCATAGCCAATAGGTCTCGCCTTTGGGACCTTGTAAGCATTTAGACTATAATACAACAATACATTCAGCCTAACTTCCCTCCTCCCATCTGTGTCTTTCACCTTCCGGTAACTAACATGCACCACGAAGGTACTAGGCTCGACCTAAAAAGAAAAAAAAGGAACGAGGCCCAATGATTCAACTGCCCAACCCTTACACAACAGACAACACAGCCTGCATGCTTGCTGACAACTGCATTCGGAGAGCATGAAGACTGCTTTAAAACTATTTTTAAAGTTGGGGAAGGCAGAGAGTCATTTCCTTAAGGACAATCAACTTGCCTTTTGCCTGGGATGGGGCAAGAGTGGGGGCACAGATGGGGAGGAGGAGGAAAGCAAGCAGGGGTTAAGGGAGGTTTGTCCACGACACCCCTCTCTGTGACAATCATGTGTAAGAGGTAAACACGAATATCAAAATCCATAGATAAACAATTTTATTGTGTAATCGATAATGTCAGATACTCAGAGGATCCATGCAGCAGTGTTTTTCTACAACACCAAAGATTTCCTTGGCAACAAGGGCACTCGAAAGGATAGATCTTCGCTGCAGCGTGCTTGTCACGGCTGTCTCGTGTCAGGAGAGACACCCTCGGGCAGACCTGGCTTTTTACTAAAAAGCTTGTTGCATGCTGGAACTTGTAGTTGATACTCCGTCAGACGTCTCAGAATACAGAGTGGTGTTGGATACAAAGACATGACTGGTCGAATGTGACAGAGATCCTGGCTGCTAAGTTAACCCACTGAGCTACCTTACTGAAATTGAACAGTGACATGCAGGGTACAAACACATCTCTGTAGCGGCCCTATTAACCTACTGAGCTAGCCGACTAGAAAGAGAACTATGACCTGATGGAAGCAAACAGATCTCTACAGCAGGCACATCACCCACTTAGCTATTATACAGGATTTTATTATTATGTTTTTCTACACAGCACATTCCAAGCTGTCTCTTTCATAGTCTCTCTTCCAGATACCTCTTCCACCACACAATCAAGGCACGCCCTTCATCTGCAGCTAAGCAGCCCCCTCACCCTCTTCATCATCCGTAGACAGCTCACCCCCTGCGGCCTCGGCTGCCGACCCCTTTAGTCGTGCTTGGCCTGGTGTGCAGCCGGGGCCGCGGCCCTCCCTGCCTCTGATCGGTGCAGGAACCCTTGCATTAGATGCTGGGAGCTGTCATGCGGAGTGCTTTGAGACGTCTCACTCCAGCAGAAAGTTCACAAAAACAAGATGGATGAAAACCTATCCTGCCCTAGCGTTCCTGCCAGGCAGGGTGGGGGGTGTTTTTTTTTTTTTTAGGTTCTCCTAGGCCCCACCTCACCCCACCGTGTTGGAAAGCTTTGCAAAAGACACCCCCGCCTATAATAATGTTAACAATTTATTCATATAGCGCTTAAACCTACAGTCCTTTCGTTTCTAAGTGCTGCAGATAGCAGGTGTTACTGTTAACCAATTTAAGGGTCCTCGCTCTACCAATCTTGGAAGCCTGGACTTGAGAAGATGGATTCGACACGCAGATCACCAGATGTCAGCAGTGAGTGTTTATCTTAACAATCCATCAAGAGACGCCATCTTCTCTTTGTAGCCCATTTGTAAATTCCAGTTCTCGATTCTACCTTTTTTCTGTAACTCATTCACAATTCCCGGCCTTAGCACTCTCATTGTGTGGCAAGAAGTCCTTCCTTCAAGGAGCTCTGCGTCTTCCTCTGGACAATCCCCGGCACTGGATCGAACTGGACTGGCCACGCCATGTGCCCGAAAGTCCTGGGAGAGCCTTCTTCCCGTGGAACTCCCTCCCAGCCAGTGGGAGACATCTCTACACGGACCTCGAGATCTCAAGAGCAGGACACCTACCCCAGTACCCACAGGGGCGTAGCTACCATTGGTGTAGCAAGAGCAGTGGCACCAGGGTCCAGAGCCGCCCACTGAACCCTGATAATTGCTATATGGTACTACCCCAACAGCAGTCAAAGAGGACATTTTCCTTGACTGCACCGGGGCCCATGACTTCCTTGCTACGCTACTGAGTACACAAGCGAACCTCCAGAGTTGACCCTGTTTCCCATCTGTTGCTTAGCAGGCCTACGGGCACAGCTCTCTCCTGCGCACGCTTCCGCCCCACTTCACGTGCAAGCACGGCGACCAGTTTCAGCTGCAACTGGAGCACGCGTCCAGCCCCCGATGCTTCCCACATAGGTCACACTATATAACAAAATGCACACTCCCTCCAAAACTCACCAGTCGGAGTCACCTCTTTACCTGTCCACTCAGGAGAGCGCTTCGAGGACTCACTAGCAGTCAGAAGCACTATGTTAACGTAAGGGGTTCTTCTTGTTTGACTGTTGAAGCACTGAACCAATGACACTATACGACACCGTATGTTGACGCTATACGTCCCCTCACACAGCTGAATATTTTTTTAATTCATTGCTAAAATGATTCTCACTTTATTTCTCAACATTTGACGATTCTAAATAATGTTTTTTTTTTTTTTTTTGCAATCAATAAAGGTCACTTCCAGCCACAAAGACCTGCTATTGATTTTTGTTGTCGTTGTTTTGGGGGCCAAGCTGATGCAAAACACTGTGCATGCACGCTGCCTGGGAAGAAGTAGGAAGCAAACTTACAGGAAGTCATCAATAAAGCGGTTATCTCTCTGAGGGGTGGTGGTCGGATTGCGAGGGGCGTCTTGTTGTGCTCATAAACATTCCAAGGCGGCCGGCAGCGCGGATTGCCATGTCCGTGCCATGCCCTGAGAGGCTGCAGCAGCCCATGCAGCTTGCACCTTGCCAGCGATGATAGGCGGTGTTTGTTGTGCCGGATCTCTGCTTTTCAGACCCAGCCACAAAGACCTGCTATTGATTTTTGTTGTCTTTGTTTTCGTTTGCGGGCGGACTATTATCGTATCTGTGCCACCCCAGGTGGGAGCCATGGAGCAATAAAATGCTAATGTTTCTGACAGCCCAATTAGAAGCCCTCTTACGTCACGGGAACAAAGATGGCGTTGGCCTGTCGAAATGGGCCGTTCTAAAAAAAGACAAGACGGTAACCAAAAAGCCCAATTGCCAATCACGCGCCAGCGTTTAACATAAACTCTGACGCAAGCCAATTAAAAAGGGCGTGGCTTAAAGTGCCCTTCTCAAACCGTATCGATTGCAAAAAGCCCTAGCAGAGCGTGCAGTGCATGCACGCTGCAACGCCCAGCGAGACCTAAAAAGGGATGGTTTGATGGCACTTGCACTAAAGTATTACAGGTATTAAAGTATGCCCTGTCTAAATCGCTGCTAGATTTACTAACTATTAAATCCCTACTGAGCGAGTACAAACTAGCTATAGCTGCCCGGAAAAAGACACTCCAGGCTGAAACCTGGGAAAACGTGGCAATTTCAGCTAAAGCTAGGAATACAAATTTTTCTGGGATACTGTAAATGCACCTTTCCTGAAGAATGATGATATCCCAGAGTTCTGTTCTTTTGTTCCCTCAGACACATGGGCCACACATTTTTCTGGAATTTTTTGCAACAATGGGGAGATGGGAGGGTCTGATTGGGAGTTGCCTGAGGGGAGGTTTCTCCCTCTGAATATCACCAATGAGGAAGTCCTTCAGGCTATTCAGGCGAGTGCTGGGGGACGGGCCCCAGGTCCGGACGGTGTCCCAGTTGATGTTTTTAAATCTGCCCCTGAACTATGGAGACCTATTTTAACTAGAGGGTTTAACTCAGCAGTACGTGACACAATCCCACAGACATGGGAAGAATCCATTATTGTACCCATATTTAAAAAAGGGGACAAAACAGACCCAAAAAATTATCGCCCTATTTCGCTTCTAGACACCGCCTTGAAAGTGATGAGCAGGGTTCTGCTATTAAGATTGGAGGAATGGGCGTTGGAACATTCGATCCTAACCCCGGTGCAGTTTGGGTTTAGGAAACGACGTGGGACCATTGAGCAATGCATTAACTTGGAGTTACTCATCGGCAAGTATACCAGGGCAAAGGCAGGATCTCATTTGATCTGGTCGATCACAATTTACTCTGGCCAACTTTGATTTCTATGGGCGCACCAAGGGCGATTATTTGGTTTCTCTCCCATCTGTACGAGAATCTAACCAGCCAAGTTCACTTTGGTCCTCGGGGGGAATGCTCATCCAAATTTAAAGTAGGGCGGGGTATACAGCAAGGGTGTGTGCTAGCGCCAATTTTATTTTCTCTTTTTATTAATGGGGTAGATAATCATTTACAAACGATAAAGGCTGATGCCCCCAGGGCGGCTGGTCGTCCAACCCGTACTATTATATGCGGACAACGCAGTACTATTAGCACAGACCCCAGTAGGCCTCCAGAGATTGATGGACGCTTTTTTAGATTTTATGACGCAAAGGAAAATGGTAATCAATAAATCGAAAACATTCACCATGGTCTGTGGGCTTAAACCAAAATCTTGTAAAATGTTTTTTATCGATAGTACTCCAATTCATACAGTGAACTCCTTTTGCTATCTTGGTATTTTATTTTCGGGAAATGGCTCATGGTCTCAACATATTTTAAATACCAGAGCTAAAATGAGTAGGGCAATCCAAGGGATTTCTAAATTGTCTTCAAAATTAGGGACTCGACCAAGTAATGAGATGGTAGCCGTTTATAAAGCAAAAGGAGTGAGCACAGCCCTTTATGGAGCCGGTCTCTGGGGCTATGTAAATAGTACGGCCTTGCAAACATAAGAAAATTGCTTCCTAAAACGTTTATTATACCTACCGCCCTCTGCATCGAACACCATTGTACACCATGAGGTGGGACTTCGGTTTTTAGAAGATCTTTTATTGGTTAGACCTCTGTTATTGTGGGCTTCACTTTGTAAGAGGGAAGAACCGGTTTTTACCAGATCGATTATTTTCGTTTGCCTAAGTATGGATGATGCGTTAAGAATTCCATGGTTATTATATATCAGTTCCTCTCTAGAAAATCTGTTCAAGATATCATTATGGTCAGATACCTCAAAAATATTGTCTCATACAAAAGAAGAGATCAAAGATTCCTTTTTGCAGCATAGGCTGGATCTTAGATCAAAGGCTGAGCAGAATAAACCGACTGTCGCCTTGTGCAAATCTTTTAACTTGGAGGAGGGAGCTAATAATTATCTATTATGTGACTTATGTACAGCACCGTTTTGTGTTACTGAGATTGAGATGTGGCATTGTTCACTACCTTGTCGCATTCCCAAAAATGTCCCGCCCTTCTGATATGGTACCATGTCCCTGTGATAAAAAAGTAAACAAAGCACATTGCACTTTTTATTGTTCTGTAACTTTTATAATAATTTTAGGTGTTTTTACCTTAAACCATTGTTTGCTGCTCATAACATTAGGTCACACAAAGTAGCAATGACATTTTTGGTGACATTAGTTGATCCTCTAACATGTTATAATGTTGCCCTGTTTATTCTGAAATCTATTAATGCGAGGAAAAGTATTCTGCTATAGTGTAACAAATGAATTGGTTTTAATATTTGTCTCTATAACTGTATGTTTTAACTCTTTTAAATGTATTAATATTGTCTGTACTTTTATGGCTATTTTTCTCTGGTAGCCGAATAAAGATTTGAAATTAAATGAAATGTACTAGTTGCTCAAAAAGGTAGAGTTGAAAATGCTGTCCTTGGCTCCGGTTCTGCTAGTGCTGAATGCGGAAGACTAGATGGTGTCTGTCGATCTGCAGGATGCCTGTTTCCACATCTCTATCCTGAGAACATACAGGAAGTATCTCCACTTCACTGTAGAATCAGAACACTATCAGTTCAAAGTCCTGCCATTTGTCCTCGCTTCTGCACCACAAGTCTTCACAAAGGTGATGGCAGTGGTAGCAGGTCCCTCAGAAGGAAGGGAATTTCTATATTCCTGAATCTATCCCAACTTCCTGGCAAGGCTCAATCTTACACCCTATCTATTAAACGTGTCCGGTGTCTCTCCCTGACAGCTATCGACACATCGCACTGCTGGATGTTGAGGCCAAATACTTTTCGTCGCTACTGTTGGAGGGTTTTGAAGAATGGTCAAATTGGCAGCTACAAATAACATGCTGCCTTTTAACCAAACTGGCTTTAGTCCACTGTCTGGCGCTATCGATAACCTTGTGGCCTTAAGGATGCTTGTAGCAAAACAAATAAGGAAACAGGAACAGCTCTACTGCTGTTGTATAGACTATAGTATGGCCCTTGATCATGTTAACCACCAACTACTGTGGTCCAAATTCATAGCCTGACAAATCCCAGAACCCCTATTACGAGGCATTTTGCTGCTCTATTCTAATACATGGGCCAGAGTAAGACTGGGATGTCATACAGCAGTCTCTGACAAAATAAGCATCGAACGAGGTGTCAAGTAGGGGTGCGTATTAGCACCAGCTTTATTCAATCTGTTCATGTGCAATCTGGGACCCAAATTAAATTCAGTAATCAGTCATGCACCTAAATTAGAGAATCATTTTATCATCTCGCTCCTCTATGCGGACTATGTTGTCCTTTCAAGCCAAACTCCGATTGGGCTTCTACGGCTGCTAGACATCTTATACAATCATTGTTGCTCAAATGGCATGACAATCCACTATGAAAAACTAACATTGTGATCTTTGGCAGGAAAAAGACGAAACGGGGCTATTGGCACCTTAACAATCATCGTATGACTATTTCGAACAAATATAAATATCTGGACTGTTAGCTGGATGACAAGGGAGGTCACTTATTACACTAAAACCGGAATTTGCATAATTACAATCTGCCTTTTGAACGATCTTTAAAAGCAGAAAACAGTACTCTTTTGAGTCGTTGCAGAAAATAGTTACTGCCAAACTTATTACAACTCTGGCATACGGGACAGAGGCTTTCCCAGGCAAATTTTGTGCCTTCTTGAACATCTCACAGAGTGCAATATTCAGATCACTGTTTAAACTGCCGTTTAATACCGCTCCAGCCCAGATCAGGATGGAATCCGCATTGAGTGGTCAACTACTCCTACAGAAGGCTTGTATCTTAAAGTTTATGCACTCAGCACGTGCAGCAGAATCAGGATCTCTGCAAAATCTCATATGGCATGCAGGGCCGGACTGGGAACGCAACCCGGCCCTGGCAATTGAGTCGGACCGGCCGGGGGGGGGGTGGGTGTTGGGGAGTGGAGGGAGGGACAGGGTGCGCATGGAAAACACTGCAGCTGCTTTTGTTACAGGGGGCCGATATTGCAGCTATGCTACAAAACCAGCCCCCGGTAACAAATCGGCCCCTCATGGGTCCAAAACCGGCCCCCACCCTTTTGGCCCACCGGAGAAACGCCCGGTTCCCGCTATAGCCAGTCCGGCCCTGATGGCATGAAGTCTCACTCGCCAACAGCCTGTGTCAATCAAATGCTTGGGCCCCTGCCCTTTCTGACGCACTGGAGCTAATGGGCGCTGTAGATTTGTGGAACTTAAAACTACCACATCCACAGTTCAAAGCAGCGTTAAATAGAAAGATTAAAATGGAATCTTTTGCATTAGACCTCTGGGCTTTCATCAAAATAGAACATGCTACCTTAGTTCTTACCAGCTATGCCAGAAGAGGGCTTCAAAAATGTCACAGAACCATTCTTGTCGTATTATAAAGTGAAATTTTGCCAAATCTAATTGGACTGTTTTTCATCATTAGATTAAGTACCCCCATGGGCATGTCAACCTGATACCAACCTATGCCACTTATGTGGCGTGCACTAGGAATCTTTATCACGTTTGCTCTGCATCTGCCCCACTCTCCTCGAGGAACGCAGAAGTCTTCTCCGGTATCTGCTTATTAAAGAAGAGATTCAGACGATTCCAGCGGCTATTACTTATCTCCTAAATAACTCTCAGACGCAGGCGATTTCCAGACTTATAACATTTCTGGACGCCGCAGATAAATCATTAAGGAAGAAAAACATCATTTTAAATGTCTCAGCACCTTAGGGCGAGTATTTAAAGTCACAGTTACAAATTATATAGTCACAAAGTTTGTTGTAGATAACTTGCTTTACTAAGATCACATGTTCTCATCTGCTGCACAGTTAATATAAAAACACGCAGAGACAATAGAAACAATTGACCCACTTAGAGGTTCCGTCTGCTAAAGATTTCTACTCTCAGTTATTAGTGATGAGTCTAAATCATATGGCTGCACCAGGAAACTGTATTGATTATCAGGTTATGCTCACCTTAAGAGGGGCCATAATGAACCGTTAAAACATTTTATCTCGTATGTCCTCAAAAAGATAAGTTTTAAATACTGTTATTTTTAATCAAACTTGTGTTTTAACCCACCTGTTGATAGAATCTGTATGAGATGCTTCTATTTGCATATCACTTTTTAACATAATATGGCTAAATTTATGTAATGCGATGTGTTTCTTCTTAATTTTTTCTGGCACTTTAATGGATTTGATTGTTTAAATAAAGTATTTGAAAATTGAATCGATATATGCCCTTACTTAGACGACTGGCTAACCAAAGCCAAGACTCCTGATTTGCTGATTCACCACTTGCAAGAAAGAACCCAACTTTTGTACAAACTCTGCTTTTTGGTCAACAATTGCTTTTTGGTGCAAGTCTCACCTATTCATAGGGGCAGTATAGAATTCGAGCCTTTCATCCACCTCCAAGAATTCAAGACGTTCAGGCTATGATTCCATTGTTTCCGAATGGAGCAGTCATTCCAGTTCTGACGGTCTTGCATCTGTTAGGTCTTTTAGTCTCCTACATTCTCTTGGTCACACATGCACTCTGACACATGAGAGCCCTCCAGTGGTGCCTCCACGGGCAGTTGTTTCAATGCGTTGGAGATCTGTAGGCATGCATAAAGATCTTGAGGGACACAGCAGAAGGAATGCAACGGTAGAGTGTAAACAACAACATGCATCAAGAAAAACATTTCACCCTCTTCTTTCGGTGGCACAGGTATCACAGATGCCTCTACCTGCTCAACTGGAGATCAAAGGGTTATATATCAATCTGTTGGAATTACAGGTGATACATCTACTTTTCAAGGCTTTCCTTCCTTTCCTTCGTGGTCTGTCTGTCTAAATCTTGACGAACAACACAACAGCGATGTGGTACACCAACAAACGGGGAGGAGCAGGGTTGCCTCTTCTCTGTAGAAGCTCTGCGTCTTTGATCCTGGGCTCAGGACCATGAGATTTGCGTAGTAGGCAGTCACCTGACCAGAGTTCTCAATGTATGAGCAGACAGTCTCGCCCAACGTCATCTGGCAGACCACGAGTGGCGTCTTCACCCAGAGGTGATCCAGGGTATCTTTCAGTTATGGGGGACTCCTCTTGTGGATCTATTTGCACTCAAGAAAAGGCTCACTGTCCTAAATTCTGTGCCATCAAGTATCCGATGCAGGGAGCCTTGAGGGATGTGTTTCAGCTAAATGGACTGCTCCGCTTCTGTTCGCATTTCCTCCCATACCCCTAATTCCTTGAGTGTTGAGGAAGATTCACTTAGACCAGGCCCAAGTAATCGCCCCGTACTGACTAGGAAGAATGTGGTATGCGGACTTGTTTATCTCTCACTGTGCCCTCTGCTCCGTCTCCCTCCTGTCCCAGTCACAGGGGCAGATTCTACACCTCAACCTCCATCTGCATGCTTGGAGATTTAGCGGCGCAACCTGAATTCTTTCTCTGTACCGCCTGAGGTGGTGGACATAATTCTCTCTTTTAGACGCCTGTCCACCAAATCTGTGTACTCTGGTAGATGGTCTAGATTTGTAAAATGGTGTGTTGATAAATCCATCCATAGAACCCATTAATGCCCATTTAACTGAAATTCCCTTGTTTGCCCTCCACTTAGCCCAGCAGGGCTGTTCAGTTGGATAGTTAAAGGTTACTTGTATGCCTTAGCGGCTTCCCTACACTTACCGGGTCAACTATCACTGTTTAAAACCCCAATTGTTTTATGATTTCTAAAGGGTATTACAAATAAATACTCTCCTTCTCCTTTTATTATGCCTCAATGGGACCTAAATGTTGTTCCTTTGCAGGGGATGGGGGGTTGGGGGGCTGTAGGAGAGGATGGCAATGGTAGAGAGGGAGGGACAGTGGGTGGAGCCCAAGGGAGGGGAGCCACAGAATTCACAATGTGAAGCAATGCATGATTCATTTGATACAGACTCATGTGCAATACAGCCAGAAAAGATAAAGAACAAAGGCTAGAATATAAAGACATAGGTTACATGAAACGTGATTTTAGCGACCTGTTACCATGCATAGTGAGTGTCCGATAGGCAGCGCCCCTTTTACAGGTCCACAGACAATTGGACAGTGCTACAGCGCAGTGATGCACTTAGGGCATTCGAGTGGACAGCTGAGTTTCCCCTCTGGTCAGAATCTCCTGCAACTGATGAATTTGAGTCTCTGTGACGGAGAAAGGAGAGGAAAGGCTCTCATATATCCTTGGGATGTGTATGTAATAGCATTAACTCCCAGTAGTTGGTTAACTGCTTCTGACAATAGGTTACACTGCTCAACCATGCCTGTAAGGTAGGAGCGGGTTTCCGACCCCAGAGCATGGCCACCCTGCGTTCGGCTTAAAGTAACAACATGGCAGCGAGTGGCAGGTATGTCCCTACCAAGATGATGTAAGGAGGTAGGTGCATGTATGGTTTTATATACTTTATCCCAGAAAGATGCCACGTTTGGACATTACCTTGTACGATGGATGAAGGAGGCCTGAGGTGAGTTGCAGCGGAGACAATGTGGGTCAACTACAAGCCCATTTTGAAAAGCTGTAGTGGGGTGCGATAGAGGCAGTGAAGAAATTTAAAGTGTATTTGGCGCAGCTTATAGTTTGGAGAAAGGAATTCCAATGACTGCAGCAAAACGACCATTGCTTGTCCATTAAGGGAGGGTCTGTGTCCGCTTCCCACGCACTGTCGGAGTAGCGATCGGTGCAGTGGATTGCATACTGTTGTTAAGACAAGTTATCAATTTGCGCAGAGATAGGGAAGTAAGGATAAGTTCCAGAGTGGGGAGAGGAGGTGGGGGGCTGGGAAAGTGTTGTGTATCGTGCAGCAGGCTGCCTTGAGTTGGTAATATAAAAGAGTGTCTAGTGTGATCAGGATTGGGGATGTCGTGGTCTCGAATTGGTCCTCCGGTTATAGGTCAGAGAACATCCTAATGTGTCACCTACTTGGATCATGCAGGAATTCTGTCTTCCAGCCAATCGACAGCTCAACCATAGTTTGCGCTCCATAATTCCTGAGGATCACGGCTGAGCCATATACCTAAGCACTGAACTGGTTCTGTTGCCCATTTAAAGGGTCTTCCGTGTTGAATGGCAGTGTTCCATCCATGTGGGGGAATAGAATTGATTTGAATGCCTGAATATCCACTAAATCATACCACTTCACACACCCGGGCGCGGCCAGGATCTTTTGTGGGTCACTTGCATAGCGGGTAATATCACCTTCATACATCTAGACCACCAGTCCCCTTGTGGTGAGGCCAATGCCCCAGTTCATGTGGCAATGCCTGAGCTTCGCTGCCAGTGGCTTCACAATAAGGAGAAGCGACAGCAGGCATCTCTGTCTTGTGCCGTGGTGATCGGGATGAGGTCTGACAGTAGCTCATTCAATCGCATCCAAGCTGTGGGGAGAGTATAAAGGAGTTGTATTTGCTTAATAATTTACGGACTAAAGTCAAGACATCCGAGAAGTGAAAAGAGAGAGGCCCATTCCAGAGAATTGGATGCTTTAGTGGAGTCTAGAAGGGCAGCAATTGCAGAGATCTGGGGGTCGACGTGGTGCATTAACACAAAGATGGTGCATCGGTTGTGCGACGCTGAGCGACCAGGAATGAAACCTGTTTGGTCAGGCCTGACTATTATCAGCAGGAGTGACAGTAACCGATTTGCAAGTTCCTTGGCATAGATCTTATTGTCTGCGGTTATTAATGTGAGGGATCTGTATGAATCACAATGGTCAGCTGATTTATCTGGGTTATGGAGCATTATTATGACTGCCTCTCTCAGTGAGGGAGGCAGGCAACCTGTATCCAATGAGTCCTTGAACATAGACAAGAGATGTGGAGCAAGCGGGGAGGCGAACTCCTTATAAAAGGTAGTCGTTGGGCCGTCAAGCCCTGGTACCTTGTCCCCCGGTACGCTGTCAATGACCTGTTCTATTTCCTCCATAGTAATGGGCGAGTCTATATAAGCGTGGTGGGCCTGATTGAGCCACAGCAGCTGTATTGTGTCGGAGCATACAGTTAAGCCAAACATAGGACTCGGGTGGGTGTTTACAGTTGGGAATAGAAAGAGGACATTGGGGAGGTAATGGGTTAGGATTCTTCGTCTAGTAGTTCCACCACAAAGGCAAGAGGTGCACGGCTTGCGAAGCATTACCGCAAGTGTCTTACCCGCGCAATCACCTTCACCAAAACATCAAGCTTGTGTGTCATGGCTCGGGTATTGGGTCTCCCGGACGGCTTCCTCTAGGTATGCCGACAGTTTGTCCCAAATGTGAGCCAATATAGTGACATCATGGGATCTGAAATATTCCACCTCCTGATCACGGATGTCCTTCTCGAGTTGGGGAAGTCTTCCACGAATGGATTTTAGACCTCCAGATTGTTTTGCAATGCATGCACTGCGTATAACCACCTTGAAGGCTTCCCACAGCGTGATTGGTGACTGTACCGAGCCCACATTGTGTGCAAAATAGTCTACTATGTTCATGCAGATCTCTTCACGAAACACAGAATTGCACAACACTTTTTAGGGGGTAGTCGGCAAGCGAAGGCACGGTGGGGCACCTGGGGAATCTGAATTTCTAACAGGACCAGGGCATGGTCCAATAGGGTGCGAGGTAGATGGGCCACTCTGGTGGTCCACGTCTGGACATCTCTGGAAATTAGCCAGTAGTCTATTCTCGACCAGCATTAAGATGCGCCGACAGACAAGTGCCTTCCAGATTGTCCGAGTGTGTCTCTCCATATGTCCTGAAGGCAGTTATCTTGCATGATTGTATTGAGTGTCAGTGCAGTATTGAGGTGCGGACGCTTGGAGATACCAGATCGATCCAAACCGTCTTCCAGAGCTACATTGAAATCCCCACCCCATATTATAGCTCAGGGACCGAGGCCAGAAATTAGCTACCAGATCCCAGAGAAAAACTCTGAGTCATCCGTATTGTGGCCGTGTATGGCAGCTAGAGTCACTGGTTGCTTATGCAGTGTGCCTGCCAAAATGACATAGCGCCCATCTATGTCAATGAGTGAGTGTGACAAGTTTCAGGGGAGCCCACTACACCACAGAATTACAATGCCTCTAGCGTAATTGGAGTAGAATAAGGTATGCGATTCCGCGCACCATCGGGCACGCAGTCCTGAGGTTGTTGAGCTCGTTAGATGGGCCTCCTGCAAAAAGCAAGATAAGCAAGAACTAAGCGTGCTTTTCTGTGGTTGTTAAGGCTGCGGATGTTCAAAGTAATGCATGTGATGGTGGTCATGTTTCCTTAGGGTGAGGGCTAATGAGCTGGCCCCCATAGCATAGCACGCAGAAGTAGGTGAAGGATGGTCACTGTACTGTGGCTGGATCCTGGCGAGGAAAAACAATTAGTCAAGGTGAAAAACCCCATACCACCCCCTTCTACTCCAACCCACAAACCTAGTTGAGAAAAACAATCCCGACCCCACCAGTTCTATTTCAACTTGGTTCAAGTGGGAATCGTCCCTGAGAGCGGGGAACATCCATGCACACAATCCTACCAAGAACGGCTGGGTGGCCGAACAAGAAGAAACACAAGGGACGACCATGTGCAATTGAATCATGGTTATCACTTACACCAAAAGCATAGTATAAACAGCAACATAAGAAAGCGCAGGGTGCTTCGAAGAGCACACAAAATGCGGTTGGCAGTATCACATGCGACCAACAAAAAAGGCCAAGGGCAGGCATGATTTAGGGTAACAGGCAATCAGTCATTGTCACTGAGTGGGTTTGCTTCGGAGGTGCGCAGTGAGTCTCTGGGTGTTCGTTGTCTTTTGGTGGCATGTTTGGCGAATTTTAGGGCAGATTTCGCAATCATAAAGAAGTGTGGATTACCCTCAGAGGAGATCCGTAATTTGGCCTGGCATAGTAATGCATACGGAATTTCCACTTTTTTGGGAATCCATATGGTGGGCAGGAATTTGTGGCACGCAGCCTGCACTGATGGTGTGAAATCTGGATAGAAGGAAAGGCTGTTTCCCTGATATTGGACAGAACCGTGCTTGTGTGCAAGCCGCAGGACCAGATCTCGATCCCTGTAGTTCAAAATGGGTGTAACTATGGGGCGAGCCGGCGTACCTGGAGGGGGCCGCGGGCCCAGAAAGTGGTGAGCCCACTCCACGATGAAGACCATGGACAAGCCCGCCCCAAAGAGGTCGCAAAGCATGGTCTTCAAGAAGTCCTCCATTCTTGTGATTGCTGTGGACTCTGGTATCCACGTGATCATATATTATTGTGCCGGGAGTGTGCTTCAAGGACTTTGGTTTTGGCCTTGAGGAGTTTGAGTACTTTGCCCACACGCAGTATATGTTCTTTGGGAGTCCGTGTGTGAATGGTCCGCATCTGAGATGCGATTTTCCAGATGATCCATCCTGTTTTAATGCTTGTCGACTCGTTGTTTGACATAATCCATACAACTTGTGAGCATCTTTGGCCTTCAAACTTGTCCTCACATCCACAAGGAGTTCCTTAAGATCAATATCACGGTGTCCAATCTCTTCAGATCAATTTGAGGAAGCCTCAGAACGTGGTCCCTGGTCCGCCTGGCTAGTGAGGTGACTACACTCAAAGGAGATTTTGCCTGTTTAGCATTGTGTTTTCCCATGGTCAGGGTGTGTGGTGAGGGTGCTTGGTATGTACAATGTGCAGAAGACAAGTTGAAAGTGGACAGACAGGAGGGCGCTAGAGAGCCCGGCCGCAAAATGGCCACCATCTAGGCTGGCTCTTCCGGCCAGAGTACTGCATCCAACATTTATCCTGAATGACTCGAACCATCGGACCTCAAAACGCCTTTAAATCATCCCTCCCATGCTCTGCTTCACCATTGAGCCTGTTTGTCCCCCGAACTGGTGAGCGGAACACACATATTGAGGTGTGAGGCGGCGAGGCCTGGAACAAGTCTGTGCCGCCATTACTGAATTGCGGTGGCCTGCATTGCTGCCGGCGAGTGGGGTGCCGCTGACACTACTTACTTTGTTTGCCGTGTCCCTACTCTGGCTGCGGGAGGAGCTGGGAGTGTTTTCTGACAGACTGTGGACCAGGGCTGCCAGCCTTACGATTGGTGTGGCAGCCTAATAACTCTTTGGAGGTGAGTAGGGAGGCCACGCTGCTGAGCTAAGTGAAGCCGCCCTACGGATCCGAAGGGGAACGTGCCCTGGCAGAGCACAGATGGACGGCAGCTGCTGGATGTGCGCTGCAGGACCCGGACCATTCCGGACGGACTAGTGGAGGGGGCATGAGAAGCCCTGAGATTGGAACGTGTGGTTGACACGTTGGTCTGCCCCTGCGCCCCCTGAGCTGCATTATACGGGTGTGATAGAGGCCCTGACCGCCCTGCTGAAAGGAGTGCTGGACGGATCCTTGTGCAAAACGCAGTGAGTACAAGTGAAATTTGAGGGCTGCTGCAGTGTAGTGGAGATGGTCCTGGGTTGCATGACTGGCCTGATCAATCTGGTTTTGTGCCAGGCAGATCCACCTCCCACAACTTGCGCACCTTCTTCGCCCTCCTCCACACCATTGAGCCACACCTGAGCGCTTCGGTTTGATCTTCGGTCTTGATGCTACTAAATTTGATTAATTGGAATGGCGGTACCATTTTACCCTGCTGGCACGTTTGGGGGTTAGCCATCGCTTTACCTGTTTGATAAGTCTTCTGTATAGTCAACTTGTTGTTTGGTTGCAGGTTAATGGCAGAATCACAGCCCCCTTTACAGTGATGAGAGGGACCTGCCAAGGAATGCCCTCTCTCCCCCATTTTGTTTGCTGTTGCTATGGAGCCTCTTGCTGCCCAGCTGCATCAACACCACGCGCATCAAGGTTTGGCATTTCGCCCCCGGAGGATTATAGTGTCCATATATGCTGATGATGTGACCTTATGTGTCAGGGACCTTCATGTCAAAATTGACCTCCTGTTACGCTAATTTGCCAGGTTTGGCGGCCTCTCTGGAATTGTTCTTAACTGGGCCAAGTCAGTCTTGTTCCCTCTAACGGATGCGACTATGTTCTTCATCCCTGAGCTCCCAATTGAATGGGCAGACTGCCTGGTCAGGTACCTTGGGGTTTGACTAAGTAGAGATGTGGACGCCCTGTGGTGAGACAACTATGGGTGCTTAGTGACGTGGCTGGATGAACACATCATGAATTGGCGGAGATTGCTGCTCTCTTTGACAGGTATGCTCGCCATACCTAAAATGATAATTCTTCCTAAGTTCCTATGTCTATTTATAAATCTACTGCTCCCACTTACACTGCCCTTACGCTGAAGGCTTCACTCTAACTTGATATCTCTTGCATGGACGGGAGGACAGCCCAGAAACACTTGGGAAATACTCACGCTTACCTTTGGGCAGGGTGGACTTGGAGCTCCAGATATGGATCTCTACTTTTATTGCGCCCAGGCGCAATTTGCGCATTACTGGCTTTTTACGACTCAATTCCAGGCCCACACAGTGCCTGAATACGATCATGCCTGGCCGTGCCCTCTTCAGACGGCACTTTTCCAAACTTCGCTGCATCCATGTGCGGACACACTGGCCTGTACTATATAGGCATGGCGGGAGCTTTGACAGCGTGCCCGGCTGCAGTGCCTCCATGCTCCATCGGTCCCACTTATTGGACACCCTGATTACCCTATCACTACTGAGGCCAGCGCTCGAGCCCAATTACATTCCCTAGGTGTGACTTCAATAAGCTTGATCTATCCGGATGGCTCTTTTATAACGCCACAGCAGGCCCTGCAGGGCCCCCATGTCGGAATCCTCAACACCTTCACATCCTACAAACTAGGTACTGCAGTTAGAGCGACACATAGCTTTTGTTTGCAAAGCGTCGCATGGCATTGTGCTGGGGACGATGTAGGGCTCCACGCACTGCGGACTGGCTTGGGGACACAGTGTACTGTCAAGAACAATTAAGTGCCTACTGGGAGATTATGCCAGTGCCTGCCTGCCCAAAAGATATATGGTCTCCATTGGAAGCGTATCTTGCTGCTTTCCCGGGGCCTGGCAGCTCAGGAGACACATAGGTGAAGGCAGCCCTCTCTGAGTTTGCTTAAGGGCATGGTTCGACCTTGTGAGGTGACATGTTGATGCTGTCTGCACTGTACCCGACGGGCGTCTGAACATTTACGCCATGTGCACTATCATAACAGTAGGTTCTACAAGCACTAACTGCGCAGTCCTTCCTTTCCCTTCCCTCTTCCCCCCCTTATTAATATGTTTTAGTTTAAATGTATGATTCAGAACAACTCCACTTCTTTGCATCAATGATAAATGCAACCTTGTGTCTTAATTGCAGTGAAACAACTGCATTTTGTCCCTGAATGTGATGTTTAAATATCAATAAACGGAATAAAAAAAAAAAGAAAGTGGGCAGACACAGTTGGCGTGAAGAATGAGCTTTGTAGTTCGAGGGGACCAGGAGTAGGGGGCTAGGAGAAATGAGTTGCTGCAAAGATCCTTGAATCCCTGAAGCCACGCCATGGAGTGTCTTCTCTTCCAGGGGGCACGAGCAGGACCAGGTCCCTGACTCGGCAAACACTAGGCATGATGACCATGGCACTGGAAAAATAGTTGTGGGCACTGGTGTGACGTGGTCTGCTTAAACCCCCTCCTCTATGGAGTGCACCTCAGTGTAGAGTGAAGGAGGAGGTGGGGGATATGTCGGCTGTGAAACAATAGGAGCAATGGAGATATAGGACAGCTGAGTGCCCACTATGATTGAGTGATGACCAGTTAGTGCTTGACTACACAAAAGGAGGGAGGGAAGGCATTCACCAGGTCCAAGCTATAATTGCAGGGTGAGGCCGCCCACCCGGCCCGGCGCCCATCTAGCCTTCAAGACGCCAGCAGCGACTCTCTGTGGCCGACTGGCGATGAACATGGATGGCAGAGGAGGTGATCAGCAGTGCAGGCTAGCGTTGTGAAGTGTAGAGTCCATGGGGGTAGAAAGGTCCCGTGGGATGCCCGCAAGGCCAGGCGCCCGCAGCCAGTATGTCAGGTGAGGCCGCCACAGAAGGCCCGGCTGCAAAGCAGGCAGCGCTGCACCGCTGGAGCCGGCGGCGGCCCGCACTGCCCCTCTTACCACCTGTTGGAAGCCCAGGTGCCGCCAGTCTTGGGCCCAGGCTTGAGGTATGCACCACCAATGCTGGAGCTAGCCCCACTCTCACCGCCACCAGATGCAGCCTGGTAGCAGCCCGGGCAGCCCAGGCATCAGCCGGCAGCTGCCAGTGCAGTAGTGGTGGCCCCCAAGTGCACAGTGCACAGTGCACAGCGAGGAGTCTCTTCCTGCCCCAAACTCACGGGCTTGCGAATGCACTCCGGGCCACACAATGAGCAGGGTAGCCACGGGCCTTGACTACAGACCGTTGGCATACTAAAGCATGTTCTTCGGGGGGAGCACGGCCCAGAGGGAATAGCAAGCGGCAGCCGCAAACTGTCTCCTGGCTCACCCTTCATGGGGAGCGCGGCCGCCTGCTCTGGGACCGACCAAAGCGCACAGTCCCACAGCGTGTGTTAGGCCTCACACTGATGTCAGTAGGACGCCACACACTGCTCGGTGCCGCAGGCCCCAGAGGTAGCCAAAGTTCGCCAGCGGGGGCCTTGCTGGTTGCAATCTCTATGATGGCTTTCCAGGTTGGTGGCCACCTTGCTGTATGTCGGATGCTTGCAGGATTGTAAGTTCTGCCTGCAGAGCCTCTCTAGAGAGGTTCTATCTTGCAGCCTAACTAAGCTCCACCCTCCTTCTTACTTTCTTAATGTTTTCTCCCATTGAACCCCTTCACAGTTGTTCCTTAAGGTTGTTATCCTTCAAAACTGTTATTTTTGTATGCCATCACATCAGCAAGGCATGTCCTGGAACTACAAGTGCTGGCTGTAAAACCACTCTTTACTACCTTCTTTCCAGACAAACTGGTATTACGGCCAGAACTACCTTTCTCTCTAAAGTGGTTACTCCGTTCCACTTATGTCGATCCATTACACTTTCCACCTTCTATCCTCCTCCTCCTTCTATGAAGGATGAAGAAAGACTAGGGGGACTTAACCCGAAAAGGGCAGTCGGCTTCTATATTGATAGAACCAGAGAATTCAGAATCCATGATCAACTCTTCATAGGATACAAAGGGAAAGTGAAAGGAAAAGTGGTTCACAAACCAACACTCTCAAGGTGGATCATCCTGTGTATCAAAATCTGCTTCTCCATGGCTCAAAAGGAGCCACCTAAAGGTATTCATGCTCTTTCTGCTAGAGCTACATCACTAGTCTGCCCTAGCTAGAGGTGTTCCTATAGCAGATATATGCAAAGCAGCTTTTAGTCCTCTCTTCACATGTTTGCAAAACACTACTACTTGGATTCAGAAGTAAGAAGGGATAGTTACTTAGCTCACTCAGTTCTACAGGACTATTTGGTTTAGTCAGCCATGCTCACACCTCCAAGTGTGGCACTGCTTAGGAATTCTATTCAAAAGGTGAGAAAGCTGCAGGTAGATGTATCAGATAACCAGTGTGGTTGTATCTTTTTACATTGAGCTCTCTGCACTTCCGATTACCACAGATTAATTTTTTTTCTGGTTGTGTTTCCAATCTGCTCCCTGATATAAGGTTCCAGTTTTATTTGGTGGCACTTAATAGATGAGGAAAAATAAAATGAAGGTATTTGATTTTGGAAGGGCTGCTTCAGTGCCCCTTCTCCTAAAATGTAACTAGGAGGGCACAAGTGCACCTGCAGCGGTGCTGGGTCAAAAAAATGTTGGCTGGCCGCCTCCTGGCAGGATCTCTAGCAGTCTGGCAGGGTGTCAATTACAACCGATTACTTTGTTCCGGTTGTGTTACCAATAATTTCCTGGAGGAATTTGATATCAGAAGGGCTGTCTCAGTGCCGCCTTCTCCTAAAGTGTAACTAGGAGGGCACAATGGCACCTGCAGCGTTGCTGGATCAGAAGGCTCCTGCCTTTCTGCCTCCGAGCAGGATCTGCAGCAGTGTGGCAATTAGAGACTCAGCGGGGTGGTAGCTAGGGTCTATTACTCCTAAGGTTTTTTTGTTTTGTTTTTTACCACAGACTCTCAGGTTCACCCTGACTTCTAAAGGTCAGTGTGAGCTTGACCGTATTCCAGGGAGCTCTTTGTAGAATGTTTGATTTTTTTGGGGTGATTAAATACTATTTGATAAAATTTCTCATCCAACCCAAAGTATCCCTTTATTGGTGGGGGAGTGGGAGGATAGGACTATAATTACTCTGGACAAACAGGATGTTGTGGTCCTATGACCCTAATGTTGAAACACCAACATGTTTTTTCCCTATACTACTGGCCTTAAATGGGTCCTGGGCATTCCTCAGAGCGAAAGAAATTAAATGGTTCCCCCAGTGTCGCACAGCTGTAAAGATTTTACAGGTAATGCGTAGCTTGCAAAGATCAGCTTTCGCATGCAGTTAAAAAATGGTGTACAGTTTGGAAGTACCTGTGAAAACAAAAAAGAAATAACAGCTTCTGTAGAAAATATCTACATATAGAATGTTAGCTGCCAACATCTATATTTATTGAGCTCCTAAACGTCTGGTGCCGCATTTTGGTGTAACGTAGTTTTAACTGTTCTGTGGTTGTTCTGCTTATTTCGTGACCACTGCCCCTCAGCTCGGTGCCGCTTGTCATATGTCTGAATTTCAGACTAATCTCTGTGTCCAGTACACAAAGTGTACCACAAAATCGTTGTTTAAATAGTCATTCCTGTGAGGTAAACGCCAACAAACAGACAAAAGGCCGAATGGCTGTGACATGCAAAAGTAGATAAAAACACTCCGTGTGTGTTACATTGTCATAACACCAACAACTTACCCTAGAGTTAGGTTAAGTATACTCTTGAAGTGGCGGTAGGGGTAGGCCCTGTAGTCACACTATAGTATACATAATAGTAGAGGAGAGAAACACGGGGTAAGTATTGCTTGGTGTAACGCTTTGGAATGAATTAATGTCACAAAGGGAGACCAAGGGTGCCCAAAAAGGCCTGTCGGCCGTCTACTCACATCATCAAGGGTCCTTGCCCTCAGCGAACCTGTTCGGCGCACCGCTCTCCTTGGCTGGTGGATTGTGACTGTTCTGGGTGGCCATTATATCCCCTGGGGCTCCTGCCAGCTAAAATCAACATTCAGGTCATGTGACCTGCGAAATGCAGACGTGGGGCGCAGCGCATGCACACGTTCACATGAGTCATCAGCTGACATATTCGCAGTCTCTGTGCTTGGAGATTGGGAGGGGCGCTTACCGCCTGTGAGACTGGGAGTGTCTCTCCCAACGTCTCAGTGCGTGCATTCAAGGGAGACATGTAAGATCGCGTGTGGCCTCCTGTATGGATCTCCGATGTACCGCATCAGGGGCAATTGTGTGTTTATCCAACAGGTGCGTCATGGGAGTTATAGACGCTTCACCTGTGTTTTTACTAAAATTTCAATGCGTTTTGTGTGACCATTTCATTATGGTTAATGGAGTAAAAGAGTCATGGATATATTAACTGTTATTGTCAGTAAAAATGGCAGAGAGAATGTGTGTGTGTGTGTGTGTGTGTGTGTATATATATCTATATATATATGTCTAGAGATAGATATATATGTCTAGATATATTAACTGAAAAAACCATAGGTTTCAGGAATGTTATAGTTAGTTGAACATTTCACTTGTACAAAACCATAGAAATTCCGGCGTTATAGTTAGTTCAGCTAACTATAACTCGCGCCCGCAAATGCACTGCTGATGACGTCACATATTACATCATTCATGACATGGTCAGTGACATCACTGATGACATCATCCAGTGACTGTGTGTTTCTGTAAAGTTTAATTTTGTTTTATATATATATGCCAAGCTGTATTGAGGAATGAGTGGGTGTATAAGTGTCTGTATGGAGGATTTAGTAGGTACGTGACTGACTGTATAAGTGAATGATTAAATGTGTCTTACTGAATGCATGGGTTAGTGACTAAACTGTGTGAAAGTCTGTCTGTTGTTGTGTAAGCTGCTGCATGGGTTGGTGAGTAGCTGCATGAGTGTCTATATGGGTTATTGATTGCTTGCCTGAGTATTTGTATGGCTGCCTCAGTGTGTGGGTGGGTGGGAGGTGTGTGACTCTGCATAGATGTGTGAGTGGTTGATTCACTGGGTGTATGGGTTCAAGCATGCGTGTGGAAACAGCTGTATGGGTGGGTGAGTGTGTGTATGGGTGTGTTGGTGAGTGAATGAATGTCTCAGTGGTACATGTGCAAGTAACTACATATGTAAAAGGCAGTATATGTGAGTGATGGTGTATATAAATAACTATATGTGAGAGTCAGTAATTGTGAGTGTGGCTGCATGGATGAGTGTGTATTTGTATCAGTGATTCTATAAGAGTAATTATGTGTTAGTATCTGTATGAATAAGTGAGGTTGTGTCTGTATAACTGTTTAGGTGAGTAAATGGAAGTATGATTGATTCTTTGCATGACTGACTAAGTGTGTGAGTAACTCTGGATATGTGGCAGTGTGTGAGTGTCTGTATAGGTGTATGAGTGCATATGATAGTGTTGTATTGATGAGTGAGTGCATGTATGAGTGACTGTATGGGTGAATGAGTGGATGTGTGTGTAGACCTAGGAATCAGTCAGTGCGTATTTAGTAACTGGTATTGATGTGTCTATTTTTTCGAAAATGGTAGTCTGTATTTTAGAGTGGGTGTATCAAAGGTTATATTCAGGTGTGAGGAGGTGCATCAGATTTTCACGTGGATGATGTCATCAGTGATGTCATCTGAGATGTCATCAGTGATGTCATCAGTGATGTCACTGACCATGTCATGAATGATGTAATATGTGACGTCATCAGCAGTGCATTGCGGGCGCGAGTTGTAGTTAGCTGAACTAACTATAACGCCGGAATTTCTATGGTTTTGTACAAGTGAAATGTCCAACTAACTAAAACGTTCCTGAAACCTATGTTTTTTTCAGTTAATTTCTATGGTTTTTTAAATGCTAATTTCTAACTATAACGTGCCTGAAACCTATGGTTTTTTCAGTGAATTTCTATGGTTTTTTAAATGCTAATTTCGAACTATAACGTGCCTGAAACCTATGGTTTTTCCAGTGAATTTCAAAGGTTTTTTAAATGAAAATTTGTAAGTCTAATGTACCTCAATCCTATGGTTTTATTATTTTATATATATATATATTATCTACTGGCGGTCACCAGTAGATAGTTATAGTTAGGACCTATTTTACATAGGAAATCCGCGACATTCTATTTGAAATAACTCTCTTTCCGGTTGAAGAATCTTCGCGAAATTTTCAAACTTTATGGCCCGCTCCGGTCCGCTCCTACCCTGAAAGTCTCGGGGTGATTCGTCAAGCGGGGGCCGAGAAAAAAGGGGGGTCCCAAAACGTGTTTTCCCCATTCATTTTCCCATAGGAAACTTTAGACACGGCTACAGCCCGAACTGCTGAACGGAATTACACCAAATTTGGCAAAGAGGTAGTTCTTGGTTCAGAAAGAACCCTTTTTGTTAAATGATGAAAATCCGTTCAGTAGTTGCTGAGAAAATCAAAAGTAAAATCACATATATATCTGGGCGGAGCCTAACCACACATGTCATCGTGAGATCTGATTGGCTGTCAGCACTTCATCCTGGAATTGCTGGCAGCCATCTTGGGACCAATATAAATGATAGTACCCCATTGAAATGCATTGTAGTGAATCAAAGATTTTGAGGGTTACCAAAAGGAGAACTATAAAGGGTGATAACAGACTCTAGTTACATTAGAATTCATTTATTGATGGTACCATACTAATTTCAGGAATTGTGGTGTGTTCTAAGGTGATTTTACCCTGTGAAAAACCTTCTGCTGGGATATCATGAATCATGTTTGAGAGAACTATTTTCACATGCTTGTCCCATAGAGTTTTGGAAGGTGCTCCAGAAGGTAAAATGAGAGCATATTTTCTGTAAATTCACATTATCTTTCTCAGTCATGTGGGAATTAAGTCTGACATTCTCAGTAAAACATGTACATCCAACAAGGGCAGAGACTGTCAGTTGATTCCTTTGTGTTCTACTGCAGCTTCCCAGAGTGTTCTAAAGAACAACTAGAGTGCTAACAGCCTTACTTATGACAAAAGTATGGCACACCTGAAGCCATCTTGATTGGAATAAACTGGTAACACTTAAAACATTTAATTTAAAAAGGAACAAAATGATGGGGTTCATTTTGTCATAGAAATTATGGTTAGTGCTATAGAAAGAAAAATTAGGACATGTTTCAAGTGAGATCTCAAATATCTTCCTGTTATATTTCAACAGGAGCAGCCTGTCAGTTGATGCCTTTGTGTTCTACTGCAGCTTCCCAGAGTGTTTTAAAGAACAACTAGAGCGCTAACAGCCTTACTTATGACAAAAGTATGGCACACCTGAAGCCATCTTGATTGGAATAAACCGTTAATACTTAAAACATTTAATTTAAAAAGGAACAAAATGAGGGGGTTCTTTTTGAAATAGAAATTATGGTTAGTGCTGCAGAAAGAAAAATGAGGGCATGTTTTAAGTGAGATCTCAAATCCTCTTCTATTTCATTAGACAATTCTGACATGCAGACTGAAACAATCACTTTCAATACCAGCAGCAGACTTCCAGTTAACTCCCTAGTGAGCAGTAGCTTTACTACAGTGATCTAATGAGCAACTAGAGTGCTAACATTCTGAATTTATGGCAAATGTGAGACACATCTGAATGCCTTCTTGATGGAATCAAAGTAAAAAACTGAAAGCATTTCCTACTGAGGAGACTGCAGTAAATGAGGAAATGAGGAAACTTCATAACAAAGAAGTCTTCCAAGATGGCCACCAGAGAAAAAAAGAGCCCAAATGTAGCACAAATATTACCCAGATGTAGCCCACATATAGCCCAATGACAAAAGTGTGCAAAACACTTTTTATTTTTAGTTGTTTTGCAGTTTTATGTAGTGCAGACTGGTCAGGTATTGGAGCGTTGCATCTTGAAACATGACCCCCTACACTACAAAAACACCACTGCACTACCCTAAACCCTAAAACACTACCCTCAGCACGACCCCCTACACTACACAAGCACCACTGCACTATCCTAAACCCTAAAACACTACCCCCAGCACGACCCCCTACACTACACAAACACCACTGCACTACCCTAAACCCTAAAACACTACCCCCAGCACGACCCCCTGCACTACCCAAACACCACTGCACTAACCTAAATCCTAAAACACTACCCCCAGCACGACCCCCTACACTACCCAAACATCACTGCACTACCCTAAAACATGACCCACTACACAAACACCACTGCACTACCCTAAACCACTACCCCCAGCACGACCCCCTACACGACACAAGCACCACTGCACTACCCTAAACCCTAAAACACTACCCCCAGCACGACCCCCTACACTACACAAACACCACTGCACTACCCTAAACCCTAAAACACTACCCCAGCACGATCCCCTACACTAACCAAACACCACTGCACTAACCTAAATCCTAAAACAATACCCTCAGCACGACCCCTACACTACCCAAACACCACTGCACTAACCTAAAACATGACCCCTACACTGCACAAACACCACTGCACTACCCTAAACCCTAAAACACTACCCCCAGCACGACCCCCTACACTACACAAGCACCAATGCACTACCCTAAACCCTAAAATACTACCCCTGCACGACCCCCTACACTGTTCGAACACCACTGCAGTGCCCTAAACCCTGAAACACCACCCCCAGCACGACCCCCTACACTGCCCGAACACCACTGCCCTAAACCCTGAAACACCACCCCAGCACGACCCCCTACACTGCCCGAGCACCACTGCACTGCCCTAAACCCTGAAACACCAGCCCCAGCATGACCCCCTACACTGCCCGAACACCACTGCACTACCCTAAACCCAGAAACACCACCCCCAGCACGACCCCCTACACTGCCCGAGCACCACTGCACTGCCCTAAACCCTGAAACACCAGCCCCAGCACGACCCCCTACAATGCCCGAACACCACTGCACTGCCCTAAACCCTGAAACACCACCCCCAGCACGACCCCCTACAATGCCCGAACACCACTGCACTGCCCTAAACCCTGAAACACCAGCCCCAGCATGACCCCCTACACTGCCCGAACACCACTGCACTACCCTAAACCCAGAAACACCACCCCCAGCACGACCCCCTACACTGCCCGAACACCACTGCTCTGACTAAAACCCTGAAACACCAGCCCCAGCCCGACCCCCTACACTGCCCGAACACCACTGCACTGCCCTAAACCCTGAAACACCACCCCCAGCACGACCCCCTACAATGCCCGAACACCACTGCACTGCCCTAAACCCTGAAACACCAGCCCCAGCACGACCACCTACACTGCCCGAACACCACTGCACTGCCCTAAACCCGGAAACACCAGCCCGACCCCCTACACTGCCCGAACACCACTGCACTGCCCTAAACCCTGAAACACCAGCCCCAGCACGACACCCTACACTGCCCGAACACAACTGCACTGCCCTAAACCCTGAAACACCAGCCCCAGCACGACCCACTACACTGCCTGAACACCACTGCACTGCCCTAAACCCTGAAACACCACCCTGGGCACAACCCCCTACACTGCCCGAACACCACTGCACTGCCCTAAACCCTGAAACACCACCCCCAGCACGACACCCTACACTGCCCGAACACCACTGCACTGCCCTAAACCCTGAAACACCACCCCCTGCACGACCCCCTATACTGCCCGAAACTACTGCACTGCCCTAAACCCTGAAACACCATCCCCAGCACGACCGCCTACATTGCACGAACTGCACTGCCCTAAACCCTGAAACACTACCCCCAGCAAGACCCGCTACACTGCCCAAACACCACTGCACTGCCCTAAACCCTGAAACTTCACCCCCAGCAAGACCCCCTACACTGCCCAAACACCACTGCACTGCCCTAAACCACCAGCCCCAGCACGACCCCCTACATTGCCCGAACACCACTGCACTGCCCTAAACCCTGAAACACCACCCCCTGCACGACCCCCTACACTGCCCGAACACCACTGCACTGCCATAAACCCTGAAACATCACTCCCAGCAAGACCCCCTACACTGCCCGAACACAACTGCCCTAAACCCTGAAACACCACCCCCAGCACGACCCCCTACACTGCCCGAACACCACTGCTCTGCCTAAAACCCTGAAACACCAGCCCCAGCACGACCCCCTACACTGCCCGAACACCACTGCACTGCCCTAAACCCTGAAACACCACCCCCAGCACGACCCCCTACACTGCCTGAAAACCACTGCACTGCCCTAAACCCTGAAACACCAGCCCCAGCATGACCCCCTACACTGCCCGAACACCACTGCACTGCCCTAAACCCTCAAACACCAGCCCCAGCACGAGCCCTACACTGCCCGAACACCACTGCACTACCCTAAACCCTGAAACACCAGCCCCAGCAACACCCCCTACACTGCCCGAACACCACTGCACTGCCCTAAACCCTTAAACACCAGCCCCAGCAAGACCCCCTACATTGCCCGAACACCACTGCACTGCCCTAAACCCTGAAACACCACCCCCAGCAAGACCCCTACACTGCCCGAACACCACTGCACTGCCCTAAAAGCTGAAACACCATCCCCAGCATGACCCCCTACATTGCACGAACACCACTGCACTGCCCTAAACCCTGAAACTTCACCCCCAGCAAGACCCCCTACACTGCCCGAACACCACTGCACTGCCCTAAACCCTGAAACACCAGCCCCAGCACGACCCCCTACATAGCCCGAACACCACTGCACTGCCCTAAACCCTGAAACACCACCCCCTGCACGACCCACTACACTGCCCGAACACCACTGCACTGCCCTAAACCCTGAAACACCACCCCCAGCACGACCCCCTACACTGCCCGAACACCACTGCACTGCCCTAAACCCTGAAACACCACCCCTGCACGACCTCCTACACCGCCCGAACACTACTGCACTGCCCTAAACCCTGAAACACCACCCCCAGCATGACCCCCTAAACTGCACGAACACCACTGCAGTGCCCTAAACCCTGAAACACTACCCCCAGCAAGACCCCCTACACTGCCCGAACACCACTGCACTGCCATAAACCCTGAAACATCACCCCCAGCAAGACCCCCTACACTGCCCGAACACCACTGCCCTAAACCCTGAAACACCACCCCCAGCACGACCCCCTCCACTGCCCGAACACCACTGCTCTGCCCAAAACCCTGAAACACCAGCCCCAGCACGACCCCGTACACTGCCCGAACACCACTGAACTGCCCTAAACCCTGAAACACCACCCCCAGCACGACCCCCTACACTGCCCGGACACCACTGCACTGCCCTAAACCCTGAAACACCACCCCTAGCACGACCGCCTACACTGCCTGAAAACCACTGCACTGCCCTAAACCCTGAAACACCAGCCCCAGCATGACCCCCTACACTGCCCGAACACCACTGCACTGCCCTAAACCCTGAAACACCAGCCCCAGCAACACCCCCTACACTGCCCGAACACCACTGCACTACCCTAAAACACCAGCCCCAGCAACACCCCCTACACTGCCCGAACACCACTGCACTGCCCTAAACCCTGAAACACCACCCCCTGCACGACCCCCTACACTGCCCGAACACCACTGCACTGCCATAAACCCTGAAACATCACTCCCAGCAAGACCCCCTACACTGCCCGAACACAACTGCCCTAAACCCTGAAACACCACCCCCAGCACGACCCCCTACACTGCCCGAACACCACTGCTCTGCCTAAAACCCTGAAACACCAGCCCCAGCACGACCCCCTACACTGCCCGAACACCACTGCACTGCCCTAAACCCTGAAACACCACCCCCAGCACGACCCCCTACACTGCCTGAAAACCACTGCACTGCCCTAAACCCTGAAACACCAGCCCCAGCATGACCCCCTACACTGCCCGAACACCACTGCACTGCCCTAAACCCTCAAACACCAGCCCCAGCACGAGCCCTACACTGCCCGAACACCACTGCACTACCCTAAACCCTGAAACACCAGCCCCAGCAACACCCCCTACACTGCCCGAACACCACTGCACTGCCCTAAACCCTGAAACACCACCCCCAGCAAGACCCCCTACACTGCCCGAACACCACTGCACTGCCCTAAAAGCTGAAACACCATCCCCAGCATGACCCCCTACATTGCACGAACACCACTGCACTGCCCTAAACCCTGAAACTTCACCCCCAGCAAGACCCCCTACACTGCCCGAACACCACTGCACTGCCCTAAACCCTGAAACACCAGCCCCAGCACGACCCCCTACATAGCCCGAACACCACTGCACTGCCCTAAACCCTGAAACACCACCCCCTGCACGACCCACTACACTGCCCGAACACCACTGCACTGCCCTAAACCCTGAAACACCACCCCCAGCACGACCCCCTACACTGCCCGAACACCACTGCACTGCCCTAAACCCTGAAACACCACCCCTGCACGACCTCCTACACCGCCCGAACACTACTGCACTGCCCTAAACCCTGAAACACCACCCCCAGCATGACCCCCTAAACTGCACGAACACCACTGCAGTGCCCTAAACCCTGAAACACTACCCCCAGCAAGACCCCCTACACTGCCCGAACACCACTGCACTGCCATAAACCCTGAAACATCACCCCCAGCAAGACCCCCTACACTGCCCGAACACCACTGCCCTAAACCCTGAAACACCACCCCCAGCACGACCCCCTACACTGCCCGAACACCACTGCTCTGCCCAAAACCCTGAAACACCAGCCCCAGCACGACCCCCTACACTGCCCGAACACCACTGAACTGCCCTAAACCCTGAAACACCACCCCCAGCACGACCCCCTACACTGCCCGGACACCACTGCACTGCCCTAAACCCTGAAACACCACCCCTAGCACGACCGCCTACACTGCCTGAAAACCACTGCACTGCCCTAAACCCTGAAACACCAGCCCCAGCATGACCCCTACACTGCCCGAACACCACTGCACTGCCTGAAACCCTGAAACACCAGCCCCAGCAACACCCCCTACACTGCCCGAACACCACTGCACTACCCTAAACCCTGAAACACCAGCCCCAGCAACACCCCCTACACTGCCCGAACACCACTGCACTGCCCTAAACCCTGAAACACCAGCCCCAGCAAGACCCCCTTGTAGGAGAGTAGGATCTGCTTCACATGGGTACCCCCACTTTTTGCTGATGCTTCACTGTTTTTCGACCTTAGTCTGGCTGGGGCCCTGCTAATCAGAACCCCAGCCTAGCTGCTTCCTCTTTAAAATGGTTTCCATGTGCCTTAGGCACATCTCTAATTGGAATCTGGAGTGCCCTTGTGAGTCCCTAGTATATGGTATACTATGTACCAAGGGCATAGGTACCTCAGAGGCCTACCAGGGGCTGCAGCATGTATTGTGCCACCCTTGGAAGGCCATCCAAAATGACACCACAGGTCTGCTACTGCAGCCTGGGTAAGGTGGTGCATGCACCCCTTACTGTGATATAGGTTACCTATATCACTACCTACATACACACATATAAACCTATAAGTCACTCCTATGGCAGGCCTTGTCAATCCTGAAGGCAGAGTGCATGGTTCCTATGTGAGAGGGTGCCCCTGCATGAGCAGAGCCCCTCTGCAGCGTTCGGAGACCCTTCTCTGATGCTGTTTGTAGTGCAGCCTGACCATATACTCTTAAGTGCATTATAACTCAGCGTTAAATGCTAACTTTGGGATGGCTGCACGTAAACATGTCGTGTTTGGTGTCAAACATCTTGGAATACTACCCCCCCGCCAATTCTGGCGGCGGGGGTAGCATTCCACCCTTCTAGAGGGAGAGACATGTTAACCCTGGCTTGCCCGGTTACTTCTTTCTTGAGCCCCAGCATCACAAAATGGATGCTGCTGCCACAGACACAAGTCTGGCCTCCTGCTGCTGACCGAAACTCCGGCAGGGGAGGCCTGGACAATAGGTTTCCTGTCACAGGGAGGTGTAACCACCTTCCCAGACAGGATAATGTGTATTGGGGCTGGGCGGGAGCACTCTCTAGTGCTTTGAAGTCCTGCACTGGGGGCACATTTGGTGTCCTCGTGCATACCCCAGTTCAAACCGGATCAGGGGCTTCCAGCCCCTGCTTTGGCGCGAACTGGACAAAGGGAAAGGGGTGTAGCCACCCCTCCACCCTGACCCACCCATAGGTGGGACCACAGAGTTAGTCCAACCCCTAAACTTAGTATAAGTATAGGACCCCAGTCACTACGACTTTAGATATCCCCTGGACCAAACTCTGATACGAAATCCTGGACCTTCGACGCTCTACTTCACGATTAGAGGACTGAAGAATCTCCCTTGGGGTCAAGGAGTGACTCCCCTGCTTGGCAGGCACCAAAGAAGCATCTGTCCGGTCTGCATCGACGAAGCTCCCGCCGGACGCCGAAGTCCCTGCATCCCCAGAGGTGGATTTCCTGACTTCCCTGAAGCTACCCTGAGTCCACAGCGAAGCTGAGGCCCGTAGCTGCCGTGGGTAACGAGGAACCGTGACCCCTGGACACCGTGCACATTTGCTAAGTGCATCATCTTCTGGGTCTCCCCCGAAGTTGTGCTTTGGGCTCCGAGTAGCCCCAGCCTCCTGCACCAACTGCACCGAAGATCACTGGCCTCCACTCCACGAGTGTCCTGTGAGCCAGCTCCACGTGCGACGTCCCGAGGCTCCTTCGCGGTTGCTAGTCCGTTGGCTAGTAGCCCTCCACGAAGGCCAACACTTTTCTTCTTGGGCTCCCTGGTTGCTCCAGGCTTGCCCTTACTTACCCTTGCTGGGTGAGTTCCCCAGACCTTGCTGGTCTGCACCATCGTCATCTTCTGCTTTCCACGAGACTTGCTGTTGCCAAGGCCTGTTGGGTCCAATCCGGTCGCCGACACCTCAGCAAGCAGCAGACGTCGTGGGACAGTCCGAATCCTGCTCCTGGTCGCCGACAACACCTCCTGGACATCGTGACTGCGGAGTCAAGACGACCGTCAACTCACCTGAAGCAGCTGACATCGGTGGGCATCCGTCCATTGTCCTCCTGGTCACTGGCTAGTGACCCAGACTCTGTCCCCTCTGCTTTCAGGTTCTTCAGATCTCCGATCCACTCTTGGATACACCCGGACACTTTCCACTTGGTCGCCAGCAGCACTTTGCAGCAGATCGCCATTCAAATCGACGACGAAACCCGACCCCGAAAGGCACCTATGCACCCGGCTTCCCTGGGTGAGGTAACACGAGTACTCCGGTGCTCCCGTGGGTAGAGACTCTTCAAAGTCCTAAGTCTCAAAGGGTTTGCTCCAAGTCCTTTAAGTGTCCCTTTTCTTTAAAATTCTAATCGCGACTTTGCCCATTGAAGTTAACGGCGATTCGCGGACCTATTTTACATAGGAAATCCGCGACATTCTATTTGAAATAACTCTCTTTCCGGTTGAAGAATCTTTGCGAAATTTTCAAACTTTATGGCCCGCTCCGGTCCGCTCCTACCCTGATAGTCTCGGGGTGATTCGTCAAGCGGGGGCCGAGAAAAAAGGGGGGTCCCAAAACGTATTTTCCCCATTCATTTTCCCATAGGAAACTTTAGACACGGCTACAGCCCGAACTGCTGAACGGAATTACACCAAATTTGGCAAAGAGGTAGTTCTTGGTTCAGAAAGAACCCTTTTTGTTAAATGATGTAAATCCGTTCAGTAGTTGCTGAGAAAATCAAAAGTAAAATCACATATATATCTGGGCGGAGCCTAACCACACATGTCATCGTGAGATTTGATTGGCTGTCTGCACTTCATCCTGGAATTGCTGGCAGCCATCTTGGGACCAATATAAATGATAGTACCCCATTGAAATGCATTGTAGTGAATCAAAGATTTTGAGGGTTACCAAAAGGAGAACTATAAAGGGTGATAACAGACTCTAGTTACATTAGAATTCATTTGTTGATGGTACCATACTAATTTCAGGAATTGTGGTGTGTTCTAAGGTGATTTTACCCTGTGAAAAACCTTCTGCTGGGATATCATGAATCATGTTTGAGAGAAAACTATTTTCACATGCTTGTCCCATAGAGTTTTGGAAGGTGCTCCAGAAGGTAAAATGAGAGCATATTTTCTGTAAATTCACATTATCTTTCTCAGTCATGTGAGAATTAAGTCTGACATTCTCAGTAAAACATGTACATCCAACAAGGGCAGAGACTGTCAGTTGATTCCTTTGTGTTCTACTGCAGCTTCCCAGAGTGTTCTAAAGAACAACTAGAGTGCTAACAGCCTTACTTATGACAAAAGTATGGCACACCTGAAGCCATCTTGATTGGAATAAACTGGTAACACTTAAAACATTTAATTTAAAAAGGAACAAAATGATGGGGTTCATTTTGTCATAGAAATTGTGGTTAGTGCTGTAGAAAGAAAAATTAGGATTTCAAGTGTGTGAGAAGTTGGCCTGGCATATGCTGTCCACTAATTATAGTGGGCACCTTGCACCAGTCCAAATCGACTCTTATGGTAGGTAGGTTAAAGACAACCTTATTGAAAGCTATCCTAGTGGTAGCTGTGGAGAGCAGCCTTCAGGCTAAGTCTTGAAGGAATGTAAAGCAGCTTGTTTTACCAGTCTATAATCTCTTGAGTGACCAAATGAAAGAGCACCACACCAGGTATATATTCAAAATATATGTATTTATTACTACACACACCCCTCTAGTCTCTTTATGAGGCTAGAGTTCGAAATACATAGGTTATAAGATCTTAAATCACAGTAATAGCACAAATACACGTTTGGGCCCTAGGGGCGTACCAAACCATATACCAATAAAGTGGTATAAGAACCACGACTGAACTAGACACTAGGCCTAGAGCCTCTAGAAGTGCTTGGACCACAAGGAACCACCCAAGGTAGTGACACAGGGGACCCACGGGGACGCGTGCAGTGTAAATACACAACCGCGATACGCCGTTTACTTCTATGGAGAAAGTCACGGTCAGGAAATTAAAGGAAAGGGACACTTAGAGGAGGACTAGGACAAAACCCTTTGAGATCTAGGACTTTGAAGAGTCTCTACCCACGGGAGCACCGGAGTACTCGTGTTACCTCACCCAGGGAAACCGGGTGCATAGGTGCCTTTCGGGGTCGGGTTTCGTCGTCGTTTCTTATGGCGATCTGCTGCAAAGTGCTGCTGGCGACCAGGAGAAAAGTGTCCGGGTGGATCCAAGAGTGGATCGGAGTTCTGAAGAACCTGAAAGCAGAGGGGACAGAGTCTGGGTCACTAGCCAGTGACCAGGAAGGCGATGGACAGATGCCCACCGATGTCGAGTGCTTCAGGTGCGTTGACGGTCGTCTCGTTTCTGCAGCCACGAGGTCCAGGAGGCGTTGTTGGCGACCAGGAGCAGGATTCGGGCTGGTACACAATGTCTGTCGAGTGCTGCGGTGTCGGCGACCGGATTGGACCCAACAAGCCTTGGCAACGGCAAGTCTCGATGTAGCTGAAGATCGTCGATGGTGCAGACCAGCAAGGTCTGGGGAACTCACCCAGCAAGGGTAAGTCAGGGCAGGCCTGGAGCAACCAGGGGAGCCCTTTGGTTTCTTTAGAAAGTCTTCTGGGGACCCACGAGCCGGCTGGCAAGGGATCGCGAAGACACCTCGGGCGGAATCACTCAACAGGGGCCCACGGTCACTCAGGACGGTGTAGGCCTCTGATCTTCGGAGGGATTCTTGCTGGAGGTTGGGACCACACGTGGTCCAAAGCACAGGTTCGTAGAACGTTGTGAAGGGGTTGCACTCGATAATAGTGCACGGTACCCAGGGGTCGCGGTTCCTCGTCACTCGTGGGGTCCACTTGCCTCAGCTTCGCTGGGGACTCACGATGGCCTTGGAGAAGTCAGGAAATCCACTTCTTGGGCTGCAGGGACTTCGGACTCCGGCGGGAGCGGCGTAGTTTGCGACCGTCGTTATCGTTTTTGGTGCCTGCCAAGCAGGGGAGTCACTCCTTGACCCCAAGGGAGATTCTTCAGTCCTCTAATCGTGATGTAGAGCGTCGAAGGTCCAGGATTCAGTTTCCAAGTTTAGTCCAGGGATATCTAATCTTGCTGTGGCAAGGGTTCCCCATTTTAACTAGTAAAACAGGGAGGGACTAACTCTATGACCCCACCTATGGGAGGGTCAAGGGAGGGGTGGCTACACCCACTTCCCTTTGTCCAGTTTCGCGCCAGAGCAGGGCCAGGTAGCCCCTGAGCTGGTTTGAACTGGCATATGCACAGAGGAGCCTTTTGCTCCCCCAGTGCAGGACTTCAAAGCACTCTAAGAGTGCACCCACCCAGCCCCAATACACATTATCCTGTCTGGGGAGGTGGTCACACCTCCCTGCAACAGGAAACCTATTGTCCAGGCCTCCCCTGCCGGAGTTTCGTCCAGCAGCAGGAGGCCAGACTTGTGTCTGTGGCAGCAGCATCCATTTTGTGATGCCAGGGCTTCAGAAAGAAGTTACCGGGTAAGCCAGAGTTAACATGTCTTTCCCTCTAGAAGGGTGGAATGCTACCCCCGCCGCCAGGATTGGCGGGGGTAGTATTCCAAGATGTTTGACACCAAACACGACATGTTTAGGTGCAGCCATTCCAAAGTTAGCATTTTACCGCGAGGATATAATGCGCTTAAGAGTATATGGTCAGGCTGCACTACAAACAGCATCAGAGATGGTCTCCGAACGCTGCAGAGGGGCCCTGCTCATGCAGGGGCACCCTCTCACATAGGAACCATGCACTCTGCCTTTAGGATTGATAAGGCCTGCCTTAGGAGTGACTTATAGGTTTCTAGGTGTGTATGTATTTCGTGATATAGGTAACCTATATCACAGTAAGGAGTGCATGCACCACCTTACCCAGGCTGCAGTAGCAGACCTGTGGGGTCAGTTTGGATGGCCTTCCAGGGGTGGCATAATACATGCTGCAGCCCCTGGCAGGCCTCTGAGGTACCTATGCCCTTGGTACATAGTATACCATATACTAGGGACTTATAAGGGCACTCCAGATTCCAATCAGAGATGTGCCTAAGGCACATGGAAACCATTTTACAGAGAAAGCAGATAGACTGGGGCCCTGAATAGCAGGATCCCAGTCCAACTAAGTCATAAACCAGCAAAACACCATAAAAAAAGTGGGGGCAACCATATAGTCAGATTCCACCTTCCTACATAACCCCCCAAACGAAAGGAGATAAGGCTAACCTTGGCCAGTTGAGCCTATATTGACTAAGTGGCCATATAAGGAAGCACCTGCACTAGCATGGTTGCCCCCTATGTTATGGTCCACTAAGCAATCCCTCACCCTAAGGGTATGAGAGGGTCTCCACCATGGGGAATCACTACCTCTGGTGTGCTTAGGTAAAGTACAAGGCTGGTGAGGTGTCTGAGTAGGGAAGTGAGGCCCTAGGAATGTTGGCCTCAGCTTCCTCAGATCACTGGTCACCATGTATGCCTGTCTTTCCATGACTGAGTTGCACTTTGCTCTAAGGGTCAACCTTTGGCTGCCTACAGCTGGGGGTTTGGTCCCTTTGGATGGAACACTGGAGGGACATGGCAGGTTTGGAACCTTCTGGTCCCAGGTTTGCCCTTGCCTACCAGAGTCCTTCTGGGGAGGTCCCTACATAAAGGTATGGGGGATCCCTCAGTGTGTAGAGGAATTTTCACCTGGCTAGGGCTACTAGACTGGGTGCCCCTAATCTGCTGATGGGGGGTTCCTCTGGACAGGGGGCCCTGGGGGTCCACTGACCTCCCTGACCTCTGCAGCCCTGGGCTGACTGAGGCAGGGTAGAGAGGGGCAGGTTACCTGCTCCAGACTGGGTACCACCGTGGAAGGGTCCTCTGCCATCAGGGGTGTGGCCAGGCCAGGCCTGACTACCTCTGTGGCAGTTCCTTCACTAGGGGTAGGGTCAGTTCCCTGAGGAGGCTGACCCTTACCTACTGTCTGGGGGAAGAAGACTTTTCTTCAACCCTTTTGCTCTCTTTTGGGGGAGAGTGGGCCATTCTTTCAGGCTCCATCTCTCCAAAGTCTTGGGCTGGGGCTGTGGCCATCACAGCCCCTCTAACCTTTGCAGGGACGCCCAACATCCTAAGATGGGTTTGGTGTTCAACTTCAGCCCAGGCTGAAATTTCCAAATCATTGCCCATCAGGCAATCTACAGGTAGGGTTGGGGACACTGCCACTCTTTTGGGCCTGTGACCCCCTCCCAGCTGAGATTGACTATGGCCATGGGGTGATCTGTTCTGACACCATCAATGTTGGTCACCTGGTATTTAAACTCAGGTAAAAGCTGGTGAGGGGGACTAGTTTCCCTGCCACCATGGTGACACTAGCCCCTGTGTCCCTAAATGCCACAGCTTTCTGACCATTAATCATTGGCTCCAGTCTGTACCTGCCCAATGCTATGGGACCCATGGTAAAGGTGGCAAATCCTATACCACCATCAGAGTCAGAGGAGTCTGTTGAGGGGTCCCTGTCTAAACTAGGGCCCACCTCTGTTCCTCTTGCAAAAGCACCCAACTTTTTGGGTGCACTACTCCCAACTGGAGGATTACTACTGGTAGTACCAGGAGGGGTGGTAGTAGTTGTGGGAGGAACATTTTCTTTATTGCCAATCCTGGGGCAACTGGGATCAGTTTTCCAGTGCCCAGGCTTTTTACAGACATGGCAATATGGTTTCTTTTCAGGAGAGGAAGGAGTTTGGGACCCACCCCCAGAAGAGGAATTTTGGGGCCCTGTAGGGGACTTATCCTTAGATTTATCCCCACCTTTCTCTTGGGACTTAGTAGAATCTTTCTTCTGGTCACCACCCTGATTTCTAGTTTTTACTCTGGTTCTGACCCATTTGTCTGCCTTCTTTCCCAATTCTTGGGGAGAGGTCAGATCAGAGTCCACCAGATACTGGTGCAAAAGCTGGTTTTGACAATTATTAAGGATCTGCTCCCTCATAATCAAATTGTACAATCCTAAAAAGTCATGCACTTTGTTGCCATGTATCCAACCTTCCAGAGCCTTTGTAGCACAATCTACAAAATCAACCCAGTCTTGAGTCTGAGCTTTTGGGTGTCTCTGAACTTCAACCTATACTGTTCAGTGGTTAGGCCAAACCCATCTATCAGAGCACTCTTCAAGACTGTGTAATTGTCAGCATCCTCTTCTCTTACAGTGAGGAGCTTGTCTCTACCTTTGTCTGCAAAGGAGAGCCACAAGATTGCTGCCCACTGCCTCTGGGGGACCTTCTGAACTTTACAGGCCCTCTCCAGTGCAGTTATCCATTTGTGGATGTCATCCCCACTCTGGTAGGGAGGGACAATCTTGTTTAGGTTTCTATGGTCATAAGACCTGTCCCTATCTCTAGGGATATTGCTGCCACCATGGGACTCTAGTCCCAACTTTCTTCTCTCTCTAAGGAGATCTAGGGATTCTCTATCTAAAGCCAATTGCTTCTTCCTGATCTCTAGTTGAGTTTCCTCATACTGGACCAGTCTCTTTCTTCTCTCATGAGAGGATTCCCTCCTGTGAGAAGAAACAGAGCTCCCTATTGAGGTGCCAGAGTGGTTAGACTCCTGAGAAGGAGACCTAGACTTTCTGAGCACACTCATAATCCTTCCTGACGGGACAAAGGTGTGGTTCTCTAGATCCTCATCTTCATCTTCCCCAGAAGGGATTGGGTTTTCCAGGTCAGGGTCATTGTCACCCTCCTGGTCAGTTTCAGAGGGGGCTGGGGGTAGTAGTACCCCTGGCCCCTTCCTCATCTGCTGGCCCACCCTCTGCTCCTACCCCTTCAGTCTCTGAGGACTTACTAAGATCATAAGCCACCAACAACTCCTGGAGGTGTTGGGTGGTGGGACTTTGGCCTGTCCTTAATTTCCTCACGTTACACAAAGCTCTCAGTTCCAAGAATGGGAGTGTGTCATACTTGGAGGGGGAAGCTCAATGGCTTCCTGCAGGGCATCTTTGGATCCTGCTTTTAAAGACATTACTAGTGTGGTGTGGTGTATGCACTACCTACTCTAGTGTGGCCTACTAAACTCTCTTGAGTTGTAGAAAGGGTTGTGCTATCCCTTAACACACAACTCTAAGTTCAGTAGAACTTACTGATATTCTAAGCTTAAATTATATGTACCTTAGGTACCTTTAGTGGTTTTCAGTTGATCAATTCAATTGAGATTATCTGGTAAAACAATAGCAAGCTGGAATCCCACACGCTGCACACCAATGTGAGAAGTTGGCCTGGCATATGCTGTCCACTAATTATAGTGGGCACCTTGCACCAGTCCAAATCGACTCTTATGGTAGGTAGGTTAAAGACAACCTTATTGAAAGCTATCCTAGTGGTAGCTGTGGAGAGCAGCCTTCAGGCTAAGTCTTGAAGGAATGTAAAGCAGCTTGTTTTACCAGTCTATAATCTCTTGAGTGACCAAATGAAAGAGCACCACACCAGGTATATATTCAAAATATATGTATTTATTACTACACACACCCCTCTAGTCTCTTTATGAGGCTAGAGTTCGAAGTACATAGGTTATAAGATCTTAAATCACAGTAATAGCACAAATACACGTTTGGGCCCTAGGGGCGTACCAAACCATATACCAATAAAGTGGTATAAGAACCACGACTGAACTAGACACTAGGCCTAGAGCCTCTAGAAGTGCTTGGACCACAAGGAACCACCCAAGGTAGTGACACAGGGGACCCACGGGGACGCGTGCAGTGTAAATACACAACCGCGATACGCCGTTTACTTCTATGGAGAAAGTCACGGTCAGGAAATTAAAGGAAAGGGACACTTAGAGGAGGACTAGGACAAAACCCTTTGAGATCTAGGACTTTGAAGAGTCTCTACCCACGGGAGCACCGGAGTACTCGTGTTACCTCACCCAGGGAAACCGGGTGCATAGGTGCCTTTCGGGGTCGGGTTTCGTCGTCGTTTCTTATGGCGATCTGCTGCAAAGTGCTGCTGGCGACCAGGAGAAAAGTGTCCGGGTGGATCCAAGAGTGGATCGGAGTTCTGAAGAACCTGAAAGCAGAGGGGACAGAGTCTGGGTCACTAGCCAGTGACCAGGAAGGCGATGGACAGATGCCCACCGATGTCGAGTGCTTCAGGTGCGTTGACGGTCGTCTCGTTTCTGCAGCCACGAGGTCCAGGAGGCGTTGTTGGCGACCAGGAGCAGGATTCGGGCTGGTACACAATGTCTGTCGAGTGCTGCGGTGTCGGCGACCGGATTGGACCCAACAAGCCTTGGCAACGGCAAGTCTCGATGTAGCTGAAGATCGTCGATGGTGCAGACCAGCAAGGTCTGGGGAACTCACCCAGCAAGGGTAAGTCAGGGCAGGCCTGGAGCAACCAGGGGAGCCCTTTGGTTTCTTTAGAAAGTCTTCTGGGGACCCACGAGCCGGCTGGCAAGGGATCGCGAAGACACCTCGGGCGGAATCACTCAACAGGGGCCCACGGTCACTCAGGACGGTGTAGGCCTCTGATCTTCGGAGGGATTCTTGCTGGAGGTTGGGACCACACGTGGTCCAAAGCACAGGTTCGTAGAACGTTGTGAAGGGGTTGCACTCGATAATAGTGCACGGTACCCAGGGGTCGCGGTTCCTCGTCACTCGTGGGGTCCACTTGCCTCAGCTTCGCTGGGGACTCACGATGGCCTTGGAGAAGTCAGGAAATCCACTTCTTGGGCTGCAGGGACTTCGGACTCCGGCGGGAGCGGCGTAGTTTGCGACCGTCGTTATCGTTTTTGGTGCCTGCCAAGCAGGGGAGTCACTCCTTGACCCCAAGGGAGATTCTTCAGTCCTCTAATCGTGATGTAGAGCGTCGAAGGTCCAGGATTCAGTTTCCAAGTTTAGTCCAGGGATATCTAATCTTGCTGTGGCAAGGGTTCCCCATTTTAACTAGTAAAACAGGGAGGGACTAACTCTATGACCCCACCTATGGGAGGGTCAAGGGAGGGGTGGCTACACCCACTTCCCTTTGTCCAGTTTCGCGCCAGAGCAGGGCCAGGTAGCCCCTGAGCTGGTTTGAACTGGCATATGCACAGAGGAGCCTTTTGCTCCCCCAGTGCAGGACTTCAAAGCACTCTAAGAGTGCACCCACCCAGCCCCAATACACATTATCCTGTCTGGGGAGGTGGTCACACCTCCCTGCAACAGGAAACCTATTGTCCAGGCCTCCCCTGCCGGAGTTTCGTCCAGCAGCAGGAGGCCAGACTTGTGTCTGTGGCAGCAGCATCCATTTTGTGATGCCAGGGCTTCAGAAAGAAGTTACCGGGTAAGCCAGAGTTAACATGTCTTTCCCTCTAGAAGGGTGGAATGCTACCCCCGCCGCCAGGATTGGCGGGGGTAGTATTCCAAGATGTTTGACACCAAACACGACATGTTTAGGTGCAGCCATTCCAAAGTTAGCATTTTACCGCGAGGATATAATGCGCTTAAGAGTATATGGTCAGGCTGCACTACAAACAGCATCAGAGATGGTCTCCGAACGCTGCAGAGGGGCCCTGCTCATGCAGGGGCACCCTCTCACATAGGAACCATGCACTCTGCCTTTAGGATTGATAAGGCCTGCCTTAGGAGTGACTTATAGGTTTCTAGGTGTGTATGTATTTCGTGATATAGGTAACCTATATCACAGTAAGGGGTGCATGCACCACCTTACCCAGGCTGCAGTAGCAGACCTGTGGGGTCAGTTTGGATGGCCTTCCAGGGGTGGCATAATACATGCTGCAGCCCCTGGCAGGCCTCTGAGGTACCTATGCCCTTGGTACATAGTATACCATATACTAGGGACTTATAAGGGCACTCCAGATTCCAATCAGAGATGTGCCTAAGGCACATGGAAACCATTTTACAGAGAAAGCAGATAGACTGGGGCCCTGAATAGCAGGATCCCAGTCCAACTAAGTCATAAACCAGCAAAACACCATAAAAAAAGTGGGGGCAACCATATAGTCAGATTCCACCTTCCTACAAAGTGTGATCTCAAATATCTTCCTGTTATATTTCAACAGGAGCAGCCTGCCAGTTGATGCCTTTGTGTTCTACTGCAGCTTCCCAGAGTGTTCTAAAGAACAACTAGAGTGCTAACAGCCTTACTTATGACAAAAGTATGGCACACCTGAAGCCATCTTGATTGGAATAAACTGGTAACACTTAAAACATTTAATTTAAAAAGGAACAAAATGATGGGGTTCATTTTGTCATAGAAATTATGGTTAGTGCTATAGAAAGAAAAATTAGGACATGTTTCAAGTGAGATCTCAAATATCTTCCTGTTATATTTCAACAGGAGCAGCCTGTCAGTTGATGCCTTTGTGTTCTACTGCAGCTTCCCAGAGTGTTCTAAAGAACAACTAGAGTGCTAACAGCCTTACTTATGACAAAAGTATGGCACACCTGAAGCCATCTTGATTGGAATAAACTGGTAACACTTAAAACATTTAATTTAAAAAGGAACAAAATGATGGGGTTCATTTTGTCATAGAAATTATGGGTAGTGCTGTAGAAAGAAAAATTAGGACATGTTTCAAGTGAGATCTCAAATATCTTCCTGTTATATTTCAACAGGAGCAGCCTGCCAGTTGATGCCTTTGTGTTCTACTGCAGCTTCCCAGAGTGTTCTAAAGAACAACTAGAGCGCTAACAGCCTTACTTATGACAAAAGTATGGCACACCTGAAGCCATCTTGATTGGAATAAACCGTTAATACTTAAAACATTTAATTTAAAAAGGAACAAAATGAGGGGTTCTTTTGAAATAGAAATTATGGTTAGTGCTGCAGAAAGAAAAATGAGGGCATGTTTTAAGTGAGATCTCAAATCCTCTTCTACTTCATTAGAAAATTCTGACATGCAGACTGAAACAATCACTTTCAATACCAGCAGCAGACTTCCAGTTAACTCCCTAGTGAGCAGTAGCTTTACTACAGTGATCTAATGAGCAACTAGAGTGCTAACATTCTGAATTTATGGCAAATGTGAGACACATCTGAATGCCTTCTTGATGGAATCAAAGTAAAAAACTGAAAGCATTTCCTACTGAGGAGACTGCAGTAAATGAGGAAATGAGGAAACTTCATAACAAAGAAGTCTTCCAAGATGGCCACCAGAGAAAAAAAGAGCCCAAATGTAGCACAAATATTACCCAGATGTAGCCCACATATAGCTCAATGACAAAAGTGTGCAAAACACTTTTTATTTTTAGTTGTTTTGCAGTTTTATGTAGTGCAGACTGGTCAGGTATTGGAGCGTTGCATCTTGAAACATGACCCCCTACACTACAAAAACACCACTGCACTACCCTAAACCCTAAAACACTACCCTCAGCACGACCCCCTACACTACACAAGCACCACTGCACTATCCTAAACCCTAAAACACTACCCCCAGCACGACCCCTACACTACACAAACACCACTGCACTACCCTAAACCCTAAAACACTACCCCAGCACGACCCCTGCACTACCCAAACACCACTGCACTAACCTAAATCCTAAAACACTACCCCAGCACGACCCCTACACTACCCAAACATCACTGCACTACCCTAAAACATGACCCACTACACTACACAAACACCACTGCACTACCCTAAACCACTACCCCCAGCACGACCCCCTACACGACACAAGCACCACTGCACTACCCTAAACCCTAAAACACTACCCCCAGCACGACCCCTACACTACACAAACACCACTGCACTAACCTAAATCCTAAAACAATACCCCCAGCACGACCCCTACACTACCCAAACACCACTGCACTAACCTAAAACATGACCCCTACACTGCACAAACACCACTGCACTACCCTAAACCCTAAAACACTACCCCCACACGACTCCCTACATTACACAAGCACCAATGCACTACCCTAAACCCTAAAACACTACCCCCAGCACAACCCCCTACACTGCCCGAACACCACTGCACTGCCCTAAACCTTGAAACACCAGCCCCTGCACGACCCCCTACACTGCCCGAACACCACTGCCCTAAACCCTGAAACACCACCCCCAGCACGACCCCCTACACTGCCCGAGCACCACTGCACTTCCCTAAACCCTGAAACACCAGCCCCAGCATGACCCCTACACTGCCCGAACACCACTGCACTACCCTAAACCCAGAAACACCACCCCCAGCACGACCCCTACACTGCCCGAGCACCACTGCACTGCCCTAAACCCTGAAACACCAGCCCCAGCACGACCCCCTACAATGCCCGAACACCACTGCACTGCCCTAAACCCTGAAACACCAGCCCCAGCACGACCACCTACACTGCCCGAACACCACTGCACTGCCCTAAACCCGGAAACACCAGCCCGACCCCCTACACTGCCCGAACACCACTGCACTGCCCTAAACCATTAAACACCAGCCCCAGCACGACACCCTACACTGCCCGAACACAACTGCACTGCCCTAAACCCTGAAACACCAGCCCCAGCACGACCCACTACACTGCCTGAACACCACTGCACTGCCCTAAACCCTGAAACACCACCCTGTGCACAACCCCCTACACTGCCCGAACACCACTGCACTGCCCTAAACCCTGAAACACCACCCCAGCACGACACCCTACACTGCCCGAACACCACTGCACTGCCCTAAACCCTGAAACACCATCCCCAGCACGACCGCCTACATTGCACGAACTGCACTGCCCTAAACCTGAAACACTACCCCCAGCAAGACCCCCTACACTGCCCAAACACCACTGCACTGCCCTAAACCCTGAAACTTCACCCCCAGCAAGACCCCCTACACTGCCCGAACACCACTGCACTGCCCTAAACCCTGAAACACCAGCCCCAGCACGACCCCCTACATTGCCCGAACACCACTGCACTGCCCTAAACCCTGAAACACCACCCCCTGCACGACCCACTACACTGCCCGAACACCACTGCACTGCCCTAAACCCTGAAACACCACCCCCAGCACGACCCCCTACACTGCCCGAACACCACTGCACTGCCATAAACCCTGAAACATCACTCCCAGCAAGACCCCCTACACTGCCCAAACACCACTGCACTGCCCTAAACCCTGAAACTTCACCCCCAGCAAGACCCCCTACACTGCCCGAACACCACTGCACTGCCCTAAACCCTGAAACACCAGCCCCAGCACGACCCCCTACATTGCCCGAACACCACTGCACTGCCCTAAACCCTGAAACACCACCCCCTGCACGACCCACTACACTGCCCGAACACCACTGCACTGCCCTAAACCCTGAAACACCACCCCCAGCACGACCCCCTACACTGCCCGAACACCACTGCACTGCCATAAACCCTGAAACATCACTCCCAGCAAGACCCCTACACTGCCCGAACACCACTGCCCTAAACCCTGAAACACCACCCCCAGCACGACCCCCTACACTGCCCGAACACCACTGCTCTGACTAAAACCCTGAAACACCAGCCCCAGCACGACCCCCTACACTGCCCGAACACCACTGCACTGCCCTAAACCCTGAAACACCACCCCCAGCACGACCCCCTACACTGCCTGAAAACCACTGCACTGCCCTAAACCCTGAAACACCAGCCCCAGCATGACCCCTACACTGCCCGAACACCACTGCACTGCCCTAAACCCTGAAACACCAGCCCCAGCATGACCCCCTACACTGCCCGAACACCACTGCACTGCCCTAAACCCTCAAACACCAGCCCCAGCACGACCCCTACACTGCCCGAACACCACTGCACTACCCTAAACCCTGAAACACCAGCCCCAGCAACACCCCCTACACTGCCCGAACACCACTGCACTACCCTAAACCCTGAAACACCAGCCCCAGCAAGACCCCCTTGTAGGAGAGTAGGATCTGCTTCACATGGGTACCCCCACTTTTTGCTGATGCTTCACTGTTTTTCGACCTTAGTCTGGCTGGGGCCCTGCTAATCAGAACCCCAGCCTAGCTGCTTCCTCTTTAAAATGGTTTCCATGTGCCTTAGGCACATCTCTAATTGGAATCTGGAGTGCCCTTGTGAGTCCCTAGTATATGGTATACTATGTACCAAGGGCATAGGTACCTCAGAGGCCTACCAGGGGCTGCAGCATGTATTGTGCCAACCTTGGAAGGCCATCCAAAATGACACCACAGGTCTGCTACTGCAGCCTGGGTAAGGTGGTGCATGCACCCCTTACTGTGATATAGGTTACCTATATCACTACCTACATACACACATATAAACCTATAAGTCACTCCTATGGCAGGCCTTGTCAATCCTGAAGGCAGAGTGCATGGTTCCTATGTGAGAGGGTGCCCCTGCATGAGCAGAGCCCCTCTGCAGCGTTCGGAGACCCTTCTCTGATGCTGTTTGTAGTGCAGCCTGACCATATACTCTTAAGTGCATTATAACTCAGCGTTAAATGCTAACTTTGGAATGGCTGCACCTAAACATGTCGTGTTTGGTGTCAAACATCTTGGAATACTACCCCCCCGCCAATTCTGGCGGCGGGGGTAGCATTCCACCCTTCTAGAGGGAGAGACATGTTAACCCTGGCTTGCCCGGTTACTTCTTTCTTGAGCCCCAGCATCACAAAATGGGTGCTGCTGCCACAGACACAAGTCTGGCCTCCTGCTGCTGATTGAAACTCCGGCAGGGGAGGCCTGAACAATAGGTTTCCTGTCACAGGGAGGTGTAACCACCTTCCCAGTCAGGATAATGTGTATTGGGGCTGGGCGGGAGCACTCTTAGAGTGCTTTGAAGTCCTGCACTGGGGGCACATTTGGTGTCCTCGTGCATACTGTGAGAAGTTGGCCTGGCATATGCTGTCCACTAATTATAGTGGGCACCTTGTACCAGTCCAAACAACCCTTATTGGAGTTAGGTTTAAAGACAACCTTTATGAAAGCTATCCTAGTGGTAGCTGTGGAGAGCAGCCTTCAGGCTAAGTCTTGAAGGAATGTAAAGCAGCTTGTTTTACCAGTCTATAATCTCTTGAGTGACCAAATGAAAGAGCACCCCACCAGGTATATATTCAAAATATATGTATTTATGGCTAAACACACCCCTCTAGTCTCTTTATGAGGCTAGAGTTCGAAATACATAAGTTATAAGTTAAATAATCACAGTAATAGCACAAATACACGTTTGGGCCCTAGGGGCGTACCAAACCATATACCAAAAAAGTGGTATAAGAACCACGACTGAGCTAGACACTAGGCCTAGAGCCTGTAGAAGTGCTTGGACCCCAAGGAACCACCCAAGGCAGTGACACAGGGGACCCACGGGGGACGTGTGCAGTGTGGGAACACAGCCGCGAATCGCCGTTAACTTCAATGGGCAAAGTCGCGATTAGAATTTTAAAGAAAAGGGACACTTAAAGAAGGACTTGGAGCAAACCCTTTGAGACTTAGGACTTTGAAGAGTCTCTACCCACGGGAGCACCGGAGTACTCGTGTTACCTCACCCAGGGAAGCCGGGTGCATAGGTGCCTTTCGGGGTCGGGTTTCGTCGTCGATTTGAATGGCGATCTGCTGCAAAGTGCTGCTGGCGACCAAGTGGAAAGTGTCCGGGTGTATCCAAGAGTGGATCGGAGATCTGAAGAACCTGAAAGCAGAGGGGACAGAGTCTGGGTCACTAGCCAGTGACCAGGAGGACGATGGACGGATGCCCACCGATGTCGGCTGCTTCAGGTGAGTTGACGGTCGTCTTGACTCCGCAGTCACGATGTCCAGGAGGTGTTGTCGGCGACCAGGAGCAGGATTCGGACTGTCCCACGACGTCTGCTGCTTGCTGAGGTGTTGGCAACCGGATTGGACCCAACAGGCCTTGGCAACAGCAAGTCTCATGGAAAGCAGAAGATGACGATGGTGCAGACCAGCAAGGTCTGGGGAACTCACCCAGCAAGGGTAAGTAAGGGCAAGCCTGGAGCAACCAGGGAGCCCAAGAAGAAAAGTGTTGGGCTACTAGCCAACGGACTAGCAACCGCGAAGGAGCCTCGGGACGTCGCACGTGGAGCTGGCTCACAGGACACTCATGGAGTGGAGGCCAGTGATCTTCGGTGCAGTTGGTGCAGGAGGCTGGGGCTACTCGGAGCCCAAAGCACAACTTCGGGGAGACCCAGAAGATGATGCACTTAGCAAATGTGCACGGTGTCCAGGGGTCACGGTTCCTCGTTACCCACGGCAGCTACGGGCCTCAGCTTCGCTGTGGACTCAGGGTAGCTTCAGGGAAGTCAGGAAATCCACCTCTGGGGATGCAGGGACTTCGGCGTCCGGCGGGAGCTTCGTCGATGCAGACCGGACAGATGCTTCTTTGGTGCCTGCCAAGCAGGGGAGTCACTCCTTGACCCCAAGGGAGATTCTTCAGTCCTCTAATCGTGAAGTAGAGCGTCGAAGGTCCAGGATTTCGTATCAGAGTTTGGTCCAGGGGATATCTAAAGTCGTAGTGACTGGGGTCCTATACTTATACTAAGTTTAGGGGTTGGACTAACTCTGTGGTCCCACCTATGGGTGGGTCAGGGTGGAGGGGTGGCTACACCCCTTTCCCTTTGTCCAGTTCGCGCCAAAGCAGGGGCTGGAAGCCCCTGATCCGGTTTGAACTGGGGTATGCACGAGGACACCAAATGTGCCCCCAGTGCAGGACTTCAAAGCACTAGAGAGTGCTCCCGCCCAGCCCCAATACACATTATCCTGTCTGGGAAGGTGGTTACACCTCCCTGTGACAGGAAACCTATTGTCCAGGCCTCCCCTGCCGGAGTTTCGGTCAGCAGCAGGAGGCCAGACTTGTGTCTGTGGCAGCAGCATCCATTTTGTGATGCTGGGGCTTCAGAAAGAAGTTACCGGGCAAGCCAGGGTTAACATGTCTCTCCCTCTAGAAGGGTGGAATGCTACCCCCGCCGCCAGAATTGGCGGGGGGGGGGTAGTATTCCAAGATGTTTGACACCAAACACGACATGTTTACGTGCAGCCATCCCAAAGTTGGCATTTAACGCTGAGTTATAATGCACTTAAGAGTATATGGTCAGGCTGCACTACAAACAGCATCAGAGAAGGGTCTCCTAACACTGCAGAGGGGCCATGCAGGGGCACCCTCTCACATAGGAACCATGCACTCTGCCTTCAGGATTGACAAGGCCCGCCATAGGAGTGACTTTTAGGTTTATATGTGTGTATGTAGGTAGTGATATAGGTAACCTATATCACAGTAAGGGGTGCATGCACCACCTTACGCAGGCTGCAGTAGCAGACCTGTGGTGTCATTTTGGATGGCCTTCCAGGGGTGGCACAATACATGCTGCAGCCCCTGGTAGGCCTCTGAGGTACCTATGCCCTTGGTACATAGTGTACCATATACTAGGGACTCACAAGGGCACTCCAGATTCCAATTAGAGATGTGCCTAAGGCACATGGAAACCATTTTAAAGAGGAAGCAGCTAGGCTGGGGTTCTGATTAGCAGGGCCCCAGCCAGACTAAGGTCGAAAAACAGTGAAGCATCAGCAAAAAGTGGGGGTACCCATGTGAAGCAGATCTTACACATACCCCAGTTCAAACCGGATCAGGGGCTTCCAGCCCCTGCTTTGGCGCGAACTGGACAAAGG
>CAWUFW010022231.1:0-100577 GCA_963921515.1 Calotriton arnoldi | reverse complement strand
AGTTATCTGTTTTTGTAAGGTGAAATCTTTTTTCTCGTTTTTGGAGTAATATCTGTTGTTGAAATATAAAGAGATAAAATATATGAGTTAGTAATTTAAGTTAGCCATTGAAATCTGTGTTACATTTTAATTTAACAATTTATTTAGAAATGCTTATTTACTTACTTTTTCCTAGGTGTAGTAGGCTTGATTTTAGAGGTGTGTTTGAGAGTGGTGAAAATCCGGCATAGTTTCTCCTTCCTTAATTATTTTTGTTTAAGGTGTAAAAGAAGACATATTTTTTTGTTTATATAGTGTGTTCTTAATTGTTTGTTTAAAATCATTGGTCTATTTCGATCTTCTGTGTTTCTATTGGTTAATTTAAAAAAATGTTTGCTTTGTAATTGTTTTACTTGTATGGAAAACGCAAATTGAGAGAAAATGTTTTTTTTAGGTGAGGAAGGAGATGTTGAATTTATTATTTAAAAATAAATTTATAATATATATTTTAAATGTTGAATATGTTGCTATTATTTGTTTGTAAATATTATTTGTGTAGTTGTTATGTTATTATTAATTTATGTTGTTATTATTTTGATAGATATGTTTATATATAAATTTTATGTGTATTTATGTCATTTATTGTATTTTTGGTGTTGAAAGTAGTAGTTTTAATGTGTATTTGAGTTGTCGATATTTTAAAAAAAACAATAATATTGCTGTCTATATTTTTGTTCTCGATATTTTGGACATGTCCTATACTTATTTATAACCGTCGATAATTTGTATTGCGATATTTATGTGTGCGATATTTGTGTAGTCGATAAAGTTTCCTTACGATAATGTTGTTTCGATATTAGTGTATTTTTATAATTAAGTATACAATATCGATATTTTTGATGTCGATATTTTTGCGTCAAAATATTTGTATTTCGATAATGTGTCTTTCGATATTATGTCAGTGATTCGTCTCCTGCTGGCTCTCTCAAAATTCTAGTGCAGAGGAGACTGAGATTCTCTGCTGCGGTTGAAATAAGATACCCCAGCCTTTGCTTTGCTTTGGCCTCCTCAGACAGACTATCCCTGGCATTGACTGTCCAGAATCTTGTGTTTCAGTTTGATGCAGTTATGTTTAGTGACCCAGGTAAAAAAAATTGTTGGCCACCTGTTTCACCCTGATGAGAGTCCTCTGGACATTTCTATGATTACATACCCCATCTTGATGTTCTTTGGTGGTACAATCCACCATCCTCAGTCATCTGGATTCTTAGAACTCCCTCTTCCTGGGGTCACCTGAGGAACTGACACTTGCACCTGAATAGGACTGTGCCTGTCCCCACACAAAGAGCTTCATACCCCCCTGTAGTTAGTCTGGAGCCAGGACAGGAAGCTCAGGGACTTTGTATACGTCCAAGGCCTCTCTTTGAATTCCCCCCCCCCTCTTCAAAGGCACAACTGGTGTGCTGCTGAAAAGACTGTCCCTCTACTGGACTCTGATGGACTCCTACTCTGCTGTGCCAGGACTTCTGCCTGCTGACCTCTTTGCCTGGTAGTGAGAAGGACTGGACCTGCATCTCTACATCCCCAGAACCAAGTGACTCCAAGGACTTGCTGGCTTGCCTCCTGTACTGAAGTCTCAGGGACATCAAAGACTTCATTCAAACCTGCTACAGCCTCTGCACTCTGCCAAATGTGAGTCCTGCCCTGCCAAGTGGTGTCAATCCAGTTCTGGTTCTTTAGAAGTGGGTTTTATGACTGTTTCTGCAAAAATGCATGCATCCCCTACTTTGCCTCAGTCAGAACAGGCGCATTCGTCTTCGATGCTGAGACATTGCCTCTTCGAGGACTCCATAGCATAGACAGCGAGGCTCGAAGACAACACAGTACCTTCATCACCGCAGCTCAACAATGACGCGGGACCCTAATGCGCGACTCGAAACCAATGCATCACCTATAATCCTTCAGATTGACACCAACACCTTTCCCCCTCCCCTTCTCTCAGCTGCTCCTCGACGCCGACGCTTTCTCTCTGTGAAGATACTATTTCAGCAGGGCCTGCATGGTTTCTGTATCTGACCCACGCTCCATCATGGTCGGCATGATGTTTCAGATTTGACCCGGTCCAGCACAACTAGAAAGCCCTGGTTGGCACTTTATGATTTTAAGCCCTAATTCCCAAGATAATCTTTAGAAATTCCTAACTCTGGTTCTACTTATTGTTTTTTTGTCGTTTTGGTCTTGTTTTGTTCATAAAATTAAGCTCTTAGTTTATAACCTGGTGTGGACAAATTCTTTACATATTGCCTCTTAAGTTAAGTCTGCGTGCTCAGTGCCAATTTACCAGAGGGTGAGCACAGGTTAATTTAGGGTGTGTATCTGACTTTCTCTGACTAGAGTGTTGGTCCCTACTTAGAGAGGGTGAATACCTCTGATAACTATAGACCCCATTTCTAACAACATCTTACATCTATTGTAAACTGATCTTGGGATTTTCCCTTTGACAATCAGATTGAAGCTGCAAAACAGGTGCCTAAAGACCCAAACATTGCTTGTATCTGTTATTCCCTTTGCATAGCACACAACACCAATCAGGTATAAACCTGCTATGAACCCTTCAAAGGTTTAACTCTACTGCATAGTTCAACTGCTGAATTTAACTACTGAATTTCCTTTCTTGAGCATACACAAACGTGTTTCTTGCTTTCTCATATCTACATTTAGTTATGAAAAAGTTTGGAGTAAACTTTCAAATCAAACTATGAAAGGGACATAGAGAAAAAAAATTCAAAACAGTTCAATGTGTTTTCTACGCAGACAAGAAGAATGGAAACAAACGTGCTAATGTACCTCTTTAACACAATATGGACATTCTTCAGAAGAAAGGGAGATTGATTACCCTAAAGGCTAAAGGTCCTAGACTCAGTGAGCAGCTTTAGTATCCTTGCATTTTATTCTTTGGTACTGTTAGAGCCGGCATCTTTGGCATGGTTTTCCATTAACCTTTTGCCTTCAGACCTCCTGTTTTTGCTGACTTCGTTTTTGCTGGCCTTATGTCTCTGCACACTTTACCACTGCTAACTCATGCTAAAATGCTTGAGCTCTCTCCTTAAAACCCGTTAGATTGGCTTATACCCAATTGGCATATTACATTTTATCATAGGTCCCTAGTAAAGTGGCATTACATGTGTCCAGGGCCTGTAAATCAATTGCTACTAGTGGGTCTGCAGCACTGATTGTGCCACCCACTTAAGTAGCCCTTTAAACATGTCTCAGGCCTGCCATTGCAGAGCCTGCATGTGCAGTTATAAACTGACATTTCAACCTGGCAAAATAAACCTTTTGCCAGACCCAAACCTTCCATTTGAATACATATGTCACCTCTAGGTGAGGAAATGGACAGCCGATAGGGCAGGGTGTAATGTATTTAAAAAGTAGACGTGTACTTTTAAGGTTTACATGTCCTGGTAGTGAAAACCTCTTAAAATCGTTTTTCTCTATTTCAAGGCCTATCTCTCCCATAGAAAAACATTGCAGTTGTCATATTGCATTTTTTAAGAGTAATTTCCAAATAGAAAGAAATAACCAGTTCATGTTTGGCACCTCTGGAATCCTAATTTAAAATCCTAGCTTATCGTGAAGTCGGATTTTAAATTACAATTCTGAAAATGCCACTTTTAGAGACTTGACATTTTCTTGCCTTAGCCATGTGGTGCCTGCAGCCTGTCTCAGGGTCACAAGACTGTGTGTGGATGACGGTTGAGCTTTGTTTATTCCTCCTAGACAGCCACACACAATGGGAGCCTAGGTGTGATTGGATGGACCATCACTGGCAGTATGGGAGGGAGGAACTGGGCACAGCCTCACTTACACTTGAATAGGCTGTGTCCTGCTTCCACACAAAGGGCTGCATACCCCCTATGTGGAGCTAGGGACAGGAAGGCATAACATTTGTGCACTTCAAAGACTTGCCTCTAGAAGCTTCTCCCCACTTCAAAGGCACAACTGTGTATAAAAGATTGACCTCCGACACCAACTCTACAGAACACTTCTGGACCTGTGGATACTCCGCCAGGAAGAAGGACTGCTGTGCTGCTACAAGGACTGCCACTTCGCTGAACGGCTGCTCTAAAGGAACTGCTGCCCTGCTGTGCTGACCAGCTGCCTGCTGCCCTCTTGCCTGGGGACGAAGAACTGAACTTGTAACTTCATCTTGAACCCAGGATGCCAGAGTGACTCAAAGACCTAGACTGGTGGTCTTGTGATCTGAGCCTCAAGGAAATAAAATGCTCCCCAGCCAGCTCCTGGACCCAGCTGCAGCTAGTTTCTGACCCACAAGTGGTGCATCTCAGTTCCAGGACTCTTGGTGTGTTTAACGGGCTCTTGAAATCAAGCTATTGGACTCTTCAATACTGTAAATGGGCCTCCATCTTGTCTCCTCAGAGCATGAACAGCCCACGGGGCACTGCCAATGTGAAACTCCAGCCTGGCCCTCAGCACTGCCCAGCATACCCTGTGCACCATGCAGACTGCAGACCTCAACCCTCTCCCTGCACCTTGCAATCCTCCTCAACATGAACTGTGCTTTTGGCTCAAACTTGAGAATCTAAAACTCAGCAGGACTAATCTAGGACTGTATCCAACCCGCACTCCATCACGGTTGGCCTGAACTTTTGACCTGGTCCACTGTGAGCAGATAGCCGCGGTTGGTGCTGTATGCTTTTAGGTGCTATTTTACAGTTTATTCTTTAAAAAGTCATACCTTTGTTTCTACTGATTTGGATACTTGTTGTTTTTGTCCTCTATTACTTATTAAATAAAGCTCTATTTTTCTAACCTGGTGTGGGATCATTTTGTGTAGTTTTTCACTGTTTTACTGTTTGAAGTGTTGCACATATACTTTACACTTTGCCTCTATTTTAAGCCTGACTGCTCTGTGCCAAGCTACTAGGGAGTTGAGTAAAGGTTAATTTGGGGTTTGCTTGTGCCTTACCCTGACTAGGATTGTGGTTGCTTCTTGACCAGGGTTCACACCCCAGTCAGCCAGTAACCCAATTTCTAACAGTATGCATGCAGCTTTGCATTTTTACTTAGTTTTAAAGATTGAGGGGCATATTCACAAGGACTTATCTCTGATTTATCGCCACCTTAACTCAACAAAAGTGGGGATAGATTTAACACCCCATTCACAAGCGGGTGCAAACTGCAGACATCGCCAGTATTCCCGAAATAACTGCCCCAAAATTTATCTCCACGGTGGACATCACCAAATAACCCTAATGAGATGCAGAGTAGGCGTTCCCGTGCAAAAACATACGGAAAAACCACAACACCACTCTCACAACGAACTGCCAGATCTGCGATGCGAACCAAAAACAGGCGATAAGCCGCGGTAGCACCAGGGATTTAACACCTGCCTTTTGCTGGTGCTAAGCAGGACGACTACCCGCAGCATGAAAGGGAGCCCAGCCAAGAGCCACACCTGAAGACCCACAGATGCCATGGAGACAATCATCATGCAGCTCCGATACCCATGAGGGCCACAACACCCACCTCCACCACCCCCAGGCCCGCCACCACCCCCAGGACCCGTCCCGCACACCCGGGAACACCACAGAGGCAGCGTACACAAAGACAGCGGACCCACCTGAAACGCACCTGCCGCCCAGACCCAACACCAGAGGAGGACATTGCCCACTACAGGCCCAAAAGGACAACCAACCCCCGCATCCTGACCCACATTCCCCACCTGCTGACAGTACCAACCCAGCGGACAACCAACATCCCTCCGCAGACAAAGCTGCCGGCTGCGCAGCACATGTCCGCCTCTGGTACCATCCAACCCACAACTGCCAGAGTCGGAGGAGTCACACAGCCAGCCCCATACAAGGGCATCACACCTGTCCTGGATGCCAACATCAGCCTGGTACCCCAGCCCCTCCACTTCACCCACACTGCGCAGGAGCAGCTGGAGGCCAAGCAAAGCCCCTACGCCATAGCTGGATTCTCTCATGTGTCAGGGCCAACTGCACACATGTACCCCTCGTGCCCCCTGCCGACACTGCACACAACTACCACAACTGAAAGCACATGCATCCCATGAATGTGCAGGCAATAGTGGACTGCCCGGGACCCCTCAACAATGTCGTGGCCAACTCCCCAGGCAGAGTGCCTGATTCACACATCTCCCGACAGTCCATCATCACCCAGCGCACCCAGGATGGCACCCATGGCAATGCAGTGCTCGTTGGTAAGTACCAAATGAACACACCACACACCTCCAGCCCACAGTCATGCAACTCACAACACTGGCAATGGGCATGCAGCACAACTACACTCAGCATGCCACACAACATGCCAACCTACCAGACACGACAACACGACTCCATTAGGAACTTGGCCTTGCCATGCCCACAACCCAGCCACGGCATGGCACCACAGACACACAATAGCAGGATGTGAGGAGAGGCATGGAGCAGGCATGTGCGAGAGCGGCAAGTGACTAAGGAATGTGAACCTACCCAATGCCAAATGCTGGCGTGGAGATGCCGGACAGAGCACAGTGTGCAAACCACGGAAATGGCCATGTGGAGATCAACTGCTGGAGCATGGAGTGTAGTGGCCAGTGGATGCTACCATGTCCCCACAGGCTGTGGGGCAGAACCCGGAAATGTCGCACGTTACGTCCCCCCCTGCATGCGTGGGCGGAGAGGGTTGGTCCTGCGTACGCCAGGCCTGCGTAGGGGTGTGAATAAAAACCCTGTCGCACTGGGCGTGGTTCTCTTTCGGAATGGACAACGCGTCTGCCAGGGTGGCATTTCTCAGCCCACCACGAGTCCGGCCCAGAGCGCGGCGGGGCCTGCGTCCCTCTGCGCCTGCTGCACCCGGGGCCGCTGGGCCCCCGACCCGTCATGCCTGCACCAGTGCACCAACGAGGCTCCGCTCACCTTCCGACACCGGCGTGTGTCAAAGAGGGCCCACCACGTGCCGGTGCAAGCTCCAGGCCCCAGGCCCGTGACCTTTGCAGCCTCCGCAGCACCTCCCTGGTCTCCACAGCACAGGCCCACAGTACTCCTTTTACATTTACTTACTCCACCGGCGTCCTCCTCGGCCCAGTGTGTCCCACATGTGGAACTGTGTCCTGAGTCATGAATGGCAGTGACCCCAAGACCGTGGCAGCGGCCACAGCACCAGACTCCCTTCGATCAGTGAGGCATAATTCCATATCGCAGGCCGGCGACACGTGGTGCCACTATCCCTGTGCAGCGCAAGCCGGCGACACGTGGTGCAACTAACCCTGTTCAACGCAAGCCGGTGACACGTGGTGCCACTATCCCTGTGCAACGCAAGCCGGCGACACGTGGTGCCACTAACCCTGTTCAACGCAACCCGGCGACACGTGGTGCCACTAACCCTGTTCAACGCGAGCCGGCAACACGTGTTGCCACTAACCCTGTTCAACGCAAGCCGGCGACACGTGGATGAGGGCACATGCCTACACAGCGGCCCAGTGGGTCCCACATGTGGAACTGTGTCCTGAGTCATGAATGGCAGTGACCAGATGTCTACTGCAGGGGTGATATCACTAAACTCCCTGCTATCAGAGTAGCAAACGAATGCATCACAAGCACACGACACGTGTCTGTGGGCCCGTGCTGACCGCTGCCCCCGGCCTACACTGCGGTCCAGTAGGCCCCACATCCAGCACCCAGTCGTGATTCATGGATGGCAGAGTCCATACCAGTGACCGCACGGAGAGGAGTAAGAGGAAGATGCAGTTCAGTCTGGATAAAAGCCGGATCCTCGTTACGGAGGTGACCGAACACTAGCAACAACTGACCTGGTGCCACTAACCCTGTGCAACGCAAGTGCCGGCTGGTGTGCACACACCCCACACACATCCAACACAGGTGTCACTCGATATGTGTGCCTGCTAATAAATGTGGCCGGGCGCACGTGCCCGTAGCCATTCACACCATCTGAGAAGTGTGTCTGTGTGGTCATTGTGTCAGCATGATGGGCACGGCACTGCAACATCACAGTGTGCTATCCTCAGCGGGCGATACCATGTCACCTCAGCGTTGGCAGTGACCTTGGACATGTAGCTTCGCCCGGCCCCCCCTGCATGCACAAGCGGCGTGTGCTGGTCCGGTGTACATCAGTTCAGCACATTGGTGTGCTGCATCGGCAGGGGGAGCAGGGCGTGGCTCGGACCTGGCCTTGGGCAGGATGTGCGGTAAGTGTGTCTCTGTGTTGGGGTGTTGTCGCCACCAGGGCCACAGTAGACGATCTTGCAATGTAGCATGCACCAGGAGTGCGGGCCCTCATGGACGGGGAAATGTAGGAGCGCAAGACCGCTCAGGGTCTCGGCACATGCATGCCAAGTGTTATGTGTATCGGTCCTGCGGCTGCATGAGTCAGTTGCCTAGCCTCATTCGCTGCGTGATCACAGCCAGCTATGGACTGTACACTTGTGTCCGCCCTGTCCGTACAATTGGCCTACACTCACTTGGCCGCACACCTTCAAAGGCCAGCGTCACGGTGTTGGTGGCATGCCGCTGGACATGCGCGGACAGGCATCTCAATGGTGTGCCGTAGGAGTGCACGTGATACAACCACACAGGGCACACAAATGTGGGGGCTCGTGGGAGGGTGGAGCAGCTGTGAGGCAACGTAACACACAGTGAGGCCGCACATGTGCCACGTGCTGGGCATATCATCCATGATTCCCAGGGTCGTAGACATCCCACCACATCCACGGCCGGCCTCTGTGCGTCTCCTGGATGCATGCAGATGGTGTAGTTACTGTAGGGATGAATGGTCCTTTGTCTGCACTATCTGGCGGTAGCATATCTGCAGCTCCTGGATGTGACTTGCATGTGCCCAGCACCCCCTGACAGATAGGATAGCATTTCCAGGCGACTCCCACACTACACACTGCCAGACGTGAGGCCAACGTGTACACATCCCACACGCAGAAGTCCTTGGTCGTGGTTTGCGTGCGTGAAATGGCCTTCACTAGTACTTGCACCACACCCCAGGCCTGCACCCATTGCACACAGACACTGCTCATTGCTCCGAGCTGTGGCGTTTCATCCACAGGACTGGCGCAGGTCCTCACAGTGCCGCTTCAAGCAGAGCCACTGACGCAAAGGCAGACCATCCCGGACACATGCTCTACTCCAGTCACGTGGACCTGTACCGTGCACGTCTGCTGCATGTACTGGGGGCACTGCCATTGGCAGTGCTGCGGATCAGTTACAGGCTGAGCTTCTGCCTTGCCAACGTCACCTGCATTCAGCCTGTGTTGCACTGTTGCTCGTGCATATTCAAGTGGTCCATGGATGTCTGCCTCTCCAACGTGACTGTAGCTGACCTGGATTTCGACGTGTGTGTGGCCCCCTGTTAGACCACGACCAGGAGTGTCACCGTGATGCCCGTTTATGGCATGCCTGGATGTTTGGCATGCATGCTGGGGACTGGACCTGGGAGATTGCAGGAGTCGCTGTGTGCAGTGACCACATTGAGCCGCTCCCTTATTGTGTTGGATGTTGGGGTGCTCTGCTTCCTATGTGTGTGTGCTGCATTGTGTGTGGGATGTCCCTTCGGCTATGATTTGGCTCACCCTTCTCCCTTTCAGGCAGTATGGTTTTCACTTCTGTGCTTGTTCAGTGGTGTGATATTGCCGACTTGTGTGACTTGTGCTCTTGGTTGGTGTTGTTCCTCTTGGGCATGGTTTGTCTGCAGTTGTGCTGTGCTTACTTGTGCATGTGTGCCATTGTGCCCATCTCCCCCCGTCCCCCCAGTCTCTGGTCGTTCCTCTCCCTGTTGCTGTTGTGTCTGTTGATTTTGTGCAGTTTCCGCTCCCCGACTCCTGCCACCATCTACAGACTGATGTGGTGGACACCATTTCCTCCATGTCATCCAGCTCCTGGTGTGGCGCTGGACTCCCACCTCCGGTGTGCATTGCTGCCTTGTGGTTGTTGACGTGTTTGTGCTTGTTTGTGCATTTCGTATCAGTCCAGCTGTTCTGGTTTTCTGCCATTGTCCTCCTCCGCTCTCCAGCTGCATTCACCTTGTCCACAATGGCCTGCCATGTCTAATGTTTTGTTGCCAATGGTGCTTGTGGGGTTGTGTGCTAGCTCCGACTGCCTCCATTGTGCTTCGCTGTTTTCTGTTTGGTTTGTCTTTCTTTTCCCTGCTTTTGTTGTGCTTATTCCCGCATGCCGTATATGTGTCGCGGGCCTTGCGCTGCTTATCGCTGCTTTCCTCCTTGCGAAAGGGCTCGTCGCATGTTTTTTGGGGTTGGGGTTTGTGTTTTTATCTCCGTCGACGTGGTTGTATCGCGGACATTGGCCGCGGTTTCGGGAGACTATCGCATGGTACCTCCGTGTTGTGAATTCCATGTTAACACGGGGTTGTTTTCCCGTGATAGGCTGCAATGTATAAAGTTGCGTTAACATTTTTTGGAGATGTTTAGCACACGTTCTTGTGAATATATCCCTGAGTTTTAAGGGATCTTAAACCAAAGGGACCACACAAACTACAATTCTAGTGTTAAGTGTAGGCACAATTGGTGCATGGTTTAGTAAAAAAAGACCCTAGAGTAGTTTCGTCATTCCATAATGCCATAAGCCACCTTTTAACCTTTTAACCTTTTACAAAGCCCTGTCTGATGGCAGTATCTGTGGTGTTTTGGAATAGGGCAGCTACACTCAGTGGTGTGCCTACTTGCCTGCCCTTGTAAATAAAGGTGCAGATTTACAAAAGTTTTGCATCGAATTTGAGTTACTTTTTAATGCAGACCTGATGCAAAATTCTGTTTGGGATTTAGAAACCAAAGTAAATGGCAATTGGCGCCGGTTTGTGCTCTGCATTGCATTACTTTTCATCAGGGAACCATTTCATGGCTGGCACATGGCCATTCCCATGTATGTGATGGAGCGGACGTTTCTTATTGCATTTTATTTTTTTGTAGGGGTGCATCATAATCACATGTGGAGCACACCCGCATATAATCCTGTATTTTGCAAATGTGAGTGTTAGAATTGTGAATCGTATTAATGTATCTATGTGACATATTTTAGGTAGTAACTGGAGTTAACGAAGGAAACAAAATGTAACTAGCAGAAGACAATAACATGAAGAAACCGTGTTGTGAAGTTTGGCACTACTCATGTAATAAATGTGTTTAATAATGATACTTTCATAATTAGGCAAATGTGTTAGTTGAAATGTAAATTAGTTATGCAAACTCATAATGCAGAGGTGATATGTTCTTATGATAGCCAAAGCTATAGGCCTGAAATGCAAACCCCTGACAAAGTCTTGCTTTAGGATTAATGTTCTGAATTTCATGTGCACTGTGGATGCTGTTCTTTCTCACATTTTGCATTGCAGGTGGAGAAGCATTCTCTTCGGCAAACTAATGTTTTTGTTTTAGCAGCTAGGCAAGGAGAGAAGAAGTTACAATGAAGGTGATAAAGGAAAAAGTTGGTTTCACACGGGAGAAGGCACGGGAACCAAGGACGAATTGTTCTAAAGGATATACATGGAGAACATCGTGGAAAAGTATGCTCATGACTGTACCTAGTGTGCAGTACGTGGGAGAAGTGCATCATGGGAATTCAACATGTGGATAACTGGTTGTTGGAATTAGGGATAGAGTCCCACATCTTTTTGCCTTTTGGAGAGGGAGCATCTCAGAAGGAGCTCTTCCTCTTGTGATGGTGGGTTTATGCTGCGTGATCCATCTCAAATGTGGAGAGACTTCTTAGGGAGACTCCACTATTTATTTATTTAAAGTTTTGTATAGCGCGAACATGACCGAAGTGGGTATCAGAGCGTTTTACATAAGGGGTTGCGGAAGACATGGGTAGATAGCTGTGGGAGAAAAGCAGATAAATATACATCAGTTACACAATGACATATTAGCTGGTGACATTGAGGCCATATCAAATGCCAGGTAGCAGATTGTTTGGCTAAACAGGTTAAGAGACAAAATGAGAAGGGCTTCTAGTTCAGCAGAGTGTTCATCATTATCGCTTTCACTTCCCTTTTGAAGGCAAATGTTGAGGGAATCAGTCTTGTTTCCACAGGAAGGGAGTTCCAGATTCTCGGGGCAATACCAGAGAAGGAGTGATTGTATGTTTTCATTTTTTTAAACTTCTTCGGCTTGAGGAGCAATGTGCTGGTGCTTCTTGAGGGCCGGGAGCCACCTGATAGTTCGAGCTTATTTGACAGGTAGAGAGGAGTGTTGAAGTATAGTGCTCTATGGGTCATACATGCAATTTTTAGCTTGATCCTTGACTCAAACGGAAGCCAGTTGAGCGCTTTCAGGTCCGGAGAGATGTGGTTGGTTTTCTTGGAACCAGTGATGAGTCTAGCCGCGGCATTTAGAGATGCTCTGAGGGGGGATAAACTGAGTTTTGGTAGCCCGCATAGAGTAGCACTGCTGTATTCTAGTCTCGAGATGACCAGTGCTTGCACCGCAGACTTGAAGTCATCTTGGGGAAGGTAGGGTTTGAGTTTTCTTAGTATGCTCAGTTGAAAGTTCGCTCCTTTGGTATATGCTCTGATGTGATCTTGCATGTTTAGGTTTTTGTTTAGCACAATTCCTAGTGATTTCATGGAGTCAATGATGTGAGGTGTGCAGTTGAGAGCGGTGAGGTTTCTTAGATATTTCTCCACAATGGGGGTTTGCCTGGTGGGTGAAATGAGGAGGAATTCCATTTTAAGGGCGTTTACTTTGAGGTGGTTTGAGGTTAGCCAATTAAGGGTTTTATGCAGGGTTCCGTTGAGTGACTTGATATCTTCAGGGGAAGAGATTTTCATGTACAGTTGTATGTGATCCGCATACATGTGGTATTGGATGTTAGATGCTTTGAGGATTACCGTAAGTGGTTCAATGAAAAGGTTGAAGAGTGTGGGGGAGAGCGAGGACCCTTGGGGGACACCCAGAGTGCAGGGACTGGGATTGGAAAGTGCTTGATTGGATTTGACTCTCTGCGTTCTGTTGTTGAGAAAAGAGGCAAACCATTTTAGTACAGTACCTGAGAGCCTCATTCTGATTTCCAGAAGGTTAAGTAGATTGTCATCTTTGACAGTGTCAAATGCAGAGGAGAGATCGAGTAATATTAGTAGGCAGGATTCATTCTGGTCAAGCAAAGTGAGAGCCTCGTCCACTATATGAGTGATGGACGTTTCGGTGCTGTGGCCGGGACGGAAGCCCGATTGGAATTGGTCAAGGAGTTGGAATTGCTCAATGTGTTTGTGCAATTGCTCATGTACACATTTCTCAAGGAGTTTTGCCAGGGCAGGTATGTTTGTTATTGGTCGATAGTTATTCAGGTCTTCGGGGTCCGCCGTTGGTTTTTTGAGAATAGGGTGAACTAGGCCTGCCTTCAGGCAGTCAGGGATCTCCCCTTGAAGAAGGGAAGCATTGATGATCTTGGACCAGAGCGGGGCTAGTGATCCTATCATTTCTTTAAAGAAGTTGGGGGGGAGGGGGTCATTGAAGTGATTTGAAGGTTTCAGGGTCGAGAGTATGTTGAAGATGGAAGTGTCATTGAGGGGTGTGAATTGACTCCACGAGGCATTGTTTTTAGGGGAGTGGCAGGGCGGCGTAGGAGAGGGAGAGAGATCGATCAGGGCCAACTTTAGATCTGATTTGATCTTACTCGCCTTTTCCAGGATGAAGTCAGCAACGGCATCACAGTTTCGCTGAGGGCAGGAAATGAGAGGAGATTGGATAGAAGTGTTATTGGATTGTAGCTTAATCAGCTCGAACAGCCTTTTCAGGCGATTTTTGGCTTTGTCAAGTTGGGATTTGAAGAAAGTTGCTTTCGCCGTTCTGATGAGTTTGTTGTATCTACTCCTTTTTATTCTTAGAGTTTTTAGTAGATCAGTGGATGGAGCGGATCTCCAGGCGTGTTCTGCTAATCTTAGGCTGCGTCTGTCAGTATTAAGGCTGTCATTGAACCATGGTTTAGAGTCTTTGATGGATTTGCTTTTTAGCTGAAGGGGGCAGTTGCATTCAGGGCAGACAACATGGAGTTGTTGTAATGTTCAGTGAGGTCGTGGACGTCGGCTATGTTTGCAGGCGGAGGTAGGGTGATATTGCAGCGAGATATTAGCTCATTTATGTTAGTATTTCGGAGCGTTCTTTTCCCCTGTTTTTGTTTTAGTGGTTGAGATCTTTTGGAGCTCCAGATTTCTAGTATACGAAAGGTGATATAGTGGTGGTCCGACCAGTCACAGGGGAGAATAGATTTGAGCTGAATGGAGTTGGGATTGGAGATGATTAGATCGAGGGTTGAGCCTAAGTTGTGCGTGGGACTGTCACAGACTTGAGTTAGGCCGAGGTCAGTTATGAAGTTTTTGAGACTGTTAACCGCCTGGTCATGAGGGTCATTCCAATGGAGATTGAAGTCACCAAGGAAGATCTGGGGGCAGTGTCGTCCCTGGTTGGAGGAGATGGTTTCCATAGATTGTTCAATCAGGTGGAGGTTGTCTCCTGAAGGGTGGTAGAAGATGTGTAGGCTGCATAGGGGTCTATGTTTGCTGGTGATGTCAATGCATAGATATTCACAGGATGAGAGACTTGCTGAAGGGGACTGTTTTGCTGAGAGAGAGTTGTGGTAGATACAGGCTATGCCACCTCCCGTTCTTTTTACTCGATCAAGTCTGATAATGTTGTGGCTTGGAGGGACTAGAATGTCAAGGATGGGACCTGAGGAGTCGGTAAGCCAAGTTTCGGTGAGGATAAGGAGGTCGAGTTCCTGAGCAAGGATGAGATCGGCAAGGTCCGTGGCATGTTTTACCGCTGATCTACAGTTGAGCAACATGCATTTCAGGTGTGATTTGTGGTCAGTGAGAGAGGACTGTGTAATGGGGATCTGCCTGAGGTTATTAATGTTGACGTCATTGGCGTTGATTCTGGGAGATCTATACGGGTTAGATGTGATGCTTTGTATGGCCTCCATGTGTCCCTGCTTGGGATTAGTCGCTCCAGGCACATTTAAAGAGGCAGTTTGTGAGGTTCCAGAAGGGCCTGGGATGACCGTATGAAAGGAGTTGTAAGCTCGGAAGAGTGAGAGAATATCTGGTTGTGATAGATGGTTTATGGATCTGGAGGGTCTAGTAGGAGCGTTAGGGTAGGGAGTGGTATTCCAGTTCTGGCCTGGGGGTTTCTGCCTGAGGTCACTCGGTAACATAGTGGAAGGAGATGGTAGTTTGGGGTGGTGTTGGAACTTAGGCAGGATCTCCTGCGAGGTCTTGTTGGAAGAGAGGTCATGGGCCAGTTCTGAGGTGATGTTAATGAGGTTGTGTATGTCCAATTTGAGTTTTAGGACTTCATGTTTTATTTCCTTGAGCTTAGACGCAGGATCTGATCGTGGATCAGAGCTCGTGTGGAGGGGAGGAGGAGAGTTGATCACTCGGGTGGAGGTAGGCGCATCCCAGGAAAGGGGACGAAGTGGAGGGGGAACGTCCCCTGAGGAGGATTTCCGTCTCTGCTGTACAGGAGAGCCAGGTAAGTGGGCGCTATAGTTGTCATGAGGAGGGAGTTCGGTTGGTGGGGGGACGGATTCGAGAGTTGATGATTAGATAGGGAGAGGGGTCTCTTGGTTTTAAGGAGGTGAGAGGGGACTGATTCCCTGGTGGAGAGTGGGCGAGCCAGCTGTGGGGAAAGGGAGATATGTAGGAGGGGGCCAGGAGGAAGGGGTGTGGGGGGGTGAAGGAGAAGTGGTCAGCGCTAGGGATAACATTTGCTCCAGAAATACGGGAATGTAGTTGGTTAGGACTGGGTAGTCGGGAGACAGTGGGTGAGTCTGTGGAGCCTAGATTTGGCTGATCTAGGGCCCTATGCGTGTTGTTCAGTGTAGGTGTGGTGATCAGCGTGTGGTTGTGGCACATTAATGTGGGATCAGGGAGGTCTTGTGACAAAGTTATGGGAAGGACGTTCCTCGAGTGAGTGGGTGTGTCACTTTGGTCCAACGATTTTTTAATGAAGGCGAATCTGTCATCAAAGTCACTACTGACACCTTTCCTCCTGATTCAAAATGCTTACTAATTAACATAGGGATGTCACCTTAGCAATAGAGTACGGATATATTTAAATGCTCTTCATTCACCAACCCTCGATGCAGTGAAATATGGACTCTTTCTTCTTGATTATCTGTATCCTCCTTCCCGAACTAATAGTTCTGTTCATGTTGCACCGTTTGAACTGCATGTGTAGATTTTGTTTATGCTGTTTCCATTGTATTTCTATACCCTCGTGTTGAGGTGTCTCTATGTTCAATTATTTTTGGCTTTGTAATAAATCTAACTAACCTTCCTTAATTGTCCTTTGGTTAGTATATATCAGGAAGTGGCATTTCTAAATTGATGATGTATTAATGATTTTCTCCCCTTCACAGTTTCATGCTGCTTAAAAGACCCATCGGAGTGTGTCTCTAGAAAAGTTCCAGAATGAATAGAAATGGCCCTTTCACATGTATCCATGGATTTTGACGAAAATCCATTTTCACAAAGACTTGTAGACATGGAAAACTCTCCACCTACCACGGCTTAGCATAACAAAGAGAAATTTCTTTATTTCTCCTCTTTTTTTCCTTTTTGCATGTGCGCTACATTCTGCAGTAAACATACAGGGCTTGATTCACAAAGGTAAACTAACACTTTTGTGTCAGTTTACGATTGTTTCCCTGGACAGAGATTTACGAGTAGTATATTTACGAGTGCGGAGTATCCGCACATACGTTCCCATGCATCCACCCATGAATCTTGGCACACTCCCAAATTTACTAAGGGTAGTAAACCTGGGAATGTTTCAAAATGCAACTCGAGCCCAATAGATGCGTAATGAGAAGAAATATACTTATTTCTCCTCGTTATTTCCTCTTTCTACATATGCTCATTCTGCAGCACACATAGAAAGAGGAAAATGAATCTGAGGATTGTTTTTGTGCAGGAAGGTGTCTCTTGCTACCATGGCACAAGGGTGCTCACACTGGTGCTAGGCTGCACAAAGTGTGCCAGTGCAAAGAGAGAGCAGGAATGCACCATATGTTAGTAAATATGGCGTATTCCTGCTCTCTCCATTTGACGCATCGCAGCAAGTTGTCTTGCATCAATTGTTAGTAAATCTGGCCCTAATTGTGATCACCTTCCATGTACTGGTCGTTACCCATATTTGATCGCAATCATCTTTTTGCATGGATATAAGTCCTGCTCTGCCCAAAATCCTTCTTTGGGCAGGGATTCTGCTGCAACCTGACTAACTGGGGGGCATATTATCAAGGATTAGCGATATTTATCGCTAACCGCGCTTAGCGCGTTTTTTGTTAACGCCGCCTATCACTGGAAATTACCGCTGAGATAACACCCTATTAGTAAGGTTTATCTCCTTGGCGATAATATTTCCAGCGATAGCGGCAAAAAGCGAGAATATCGCTGGAAAACCAGCGATATTCTCGCATTAACGCTAAGGTGGATTCAGCATTAGAATCCACCTCCTATACTTTAAACAGGTAAGTCGTCCTCACTAGCAGGTGTTAGAATCTAGCGATAAACGCGCTTAGCGCGAATTATTATATCGCTCGCCTGCCTTGCTAATAGGGGTAGTGGGATTAGCGACTGTTTTCAGTCGCTTTTAGTAGGGAATGCCTTCCTTGCATGTCATTAGCGATAATTATCGCTGACATGCAAGGCGATGGTAAACGCGGCCTCTAACGCCTGAAAGCTGTCGCTAACGCCTGTTAGCGACAGCTTGCTAATAGGGCGATAAAATTATCGCCGCTTTAGCGGCAAAAAGTGCCGCTAAAGCGGCGATAAAGCCCTTGATAATATGCCCCTGGGTTTTTTACCTTTGAGAATATATTGGTATTGATGGGAAGTGGGTTGATGCCTTACTGCCAAAGCCTCTTTATATAAACTGGACCCCAACTTCAGCAACTTAAAGATCTCCATCGACATAAACAGTGCTACTTGAATGTGAAACTGCACATTTTTCATTTGATTTCAGGCTCAGAATACGTCTGATGCTCTGCTACTGAGCCTGCCTGCCCTAAAGCCTCCTTCAGCTCGTGCAAGTCTGAGGCATAGTCAAAGATGTCAAGGAAGATGTCTCAACTAGTGGTGGGTGAAAATCTGGCGAAATTTTGAAACAGGTGAAAGTTCCCTCTCTCATCCCTGCAAAAGCAATTTAGGGTTACTTTAGAAGCAATAAACCTAAGCCAAAATGTTAGACAAGTCAGCCTTAGGGTGGTCTTCCCCCAAACATTTTGCCTGCAGTCCTCCTGTCTTGCTGTCTTTGTTTTTGTTAACCTTAGGACTCTGCACACTTTACCACTTCTAACCACTGCTAAAGTGCTTGTGCTCACTCCCTTAAACATGGTGAAATTGGCTTACACCCAAATGGCACATTTAATATACTAGTAAAGTGATAGCACAGGTACCCAGGGCCTGTAAACTAAATGCTACTAACGGGCCTCCAGCACTGATTGTGCCACCCGCTCAAGTAGCATTTTCAAATGTGTCCCAGGCCTGCCCTTGCAGCTTGTACGTGCCATTTTACTGCCATTGTGACCTGGCAAACTAAACCTTCAACCAGGACTAAACCTTCTTTTTTATTGAAAATGTCACCTCTATGGTAGACCCTAAAAAACAGCCCAAAGGGCATGGTGGATTGTGTTGGACTTGGCCCTTTTTGCAGGGTCATCCCAGGACTTTTTGCCTTCCTCCTGTATTTTTTCTGACCTGTTGTTGGTGGTTTTATGACTCTGCGCACTTTACCACTGCTGATCAGTGCTAAAGTGCATATGCTCTCCCTGTAAATTGTTGTTATGGATTGGTGTTTCCATGATTAGCTATTTGATTTACTAGTCAGACCCTAGTACAGTGCATTGTGTGTGCCCAGGGCCTGTAAATCAAATGCTGCTAGTGGGCTTGCAGCACTGATTGTGCCACCCACAGAAGCAGCCTGTAAAATGTAACTCTGGCCTGCCATTGCGGAGCCTGTGTGCAGTCTAGTACTGCCATGTCGACTTGGCAAGTGCACCCACTTGCCAGTCCCTAAACCTTCACTTTTCTACATAATAGTCACCCCTAAGGTAGGCCCAAGGTACCCCTGTGGGCAGGGTGCATTGTATGTGAAAGGCAGGACATGCCTTTGTGTGTGTGGCATGTCTGTTAGGTTTAAAAATCCCATTCCTGCAACGCACTTGTTTTATGCCATATTAGGTTAGCAGTGTGTGGCTAAATATACGCCATTTGTATTCACGTTATGCAACCCACTGAGTTATCCCTGCAACATGCAAGCTTTCCTGTAGTTAGCCAGTGTGACTCCATTTTGTATTTCGTAATCCCTATTAGGCTGCTTAGGCCGTGTCTGAACTAGGCCTCATCATTCGTATTGCTTGCCTCAGCAGAACACTGTATTTCGTTATTATTTTCTCTTCTGTTCAAGGCTGCTTCCCGACTTACTAATGAATAGGCCTTTCTGCCCTTGCATGCCTATCCGAGTGTGTAGTTCTGCTCCCACGTTAGGAGACGCTGAGACTCGGCGCTGGGGCCTTGAGCTGCAGATAGCATGTACCCATCTGGCAGGTGGTAGCCCATCCTCCTGTGTCCTCTTTGTTCATGTTCGGCTCAGGCTGGTAACTTTCCACTGTGGGCGTGGTTGGGGGCTTCTTGGAAGAATGATAATGCACTGCCGGCTGTGGGGGAGCCAGTCCCTCGGCAGACATCTTAGGGTGCAGGTCAGATTGGGCTCCTCTGCAGAGTATTGCTAATAAAATGTATGTTGTATTCTCTACTGTCTGACTGACTCTTCATTACTTGGGACGGCCTAGCAGGTGGTTGTAAATAACCCGGGTGGCCCCTAAGGGCCACTTCCTTCAGGTGAACAGCTCACCCGTAATTGGGTTGCAGGGTCGGGGTTGCGTCTGGTCGGTCGGGTGGATCGGGGTACCCCACACGATCGAGCTTGGTTCTCGCAGCCGCCCCGTCCGTCTGATCGGGCGACTCCTCGTCTAGTGGTCACCGGCTGGAGTCCTGAGAAGGCGAAACCTTGGAGTTGACCGTTTGGTCCAAAGAGTCGGCAGTGGAGAATAACTTGACTTGACCTGTGTGCACCAGGTGAGTGATTTGATTCTTGGAAAAATGGCGCCATTCTTGAACGGAACGAGCCTACGGGCTATGGCTTGGTACAGTCTCCGGACTGTCTTGGTGCAGTTTTCGGACTGCCTTGCTTGAACGACATTAGCCGACGGGCTGTGTCTTGGTCCAGTCTCCGGACTGTCTTGTCTTGAACTTGGTGGGTTTGCAGACCCTTGAAAAGACACAGAGGGGTCAATTCCAATCTCAGCGGAAGCGCACCTAACAGTATTCGTCCGGAAAAAAACCAAGCCGAACGCGTGTTTCCCGACCGATTTGAACAGCCGTCCGAACGAACAAGTACGATGCGCATAACAGCCCAGATTCCGAGCGAGCCGTACTCACCCATTACAGCTCCTGTTCCTCGCCCGAGCCGGATCCGTAAACGTCCAATCGAGTCGCACGGAAGCAAATACACAGCACCTTCCGGCCGGACTAGTACGATGCGCCTTCCGTACGCGCCGAACCCGTCGCTACGTCTGGCACATCAGAGCATCCGGGAGAGCTGCACATAAGCTCCGATTCGTGCCACAAGACGATCCACGGCTACGAGACGAACAAGCCAGCGACGAGTACGAGTCGAAGCCACGAGAAACCCGAACGAGACGAACAAACCATGAATCCCATCGTGCAGGTCCTACCAATACTCTACATCTATTACCGGGACTGGTACGGACGCGTACGGCGAAGACGGTAAGTCAAACACCCACTACACAAACAAACCACACGTACCCAACATATGCAACACACACATAGGGATGCAGAAATGACGTGCAACAGCAGAACCATAGGGGCAGGATGCCTACCACCAATGCCATACACACCCATAGGGGGATGGATGCCTACCACTACCACCCCTACTCAGGGGGGGCTGGATGCCTACCACTACCACCACCCCTACTCAGGGGGGGCTGGATGCCTACCACTACCACTACCCCTACTCAGGGGGGCCTGGATGCCTGTCACTACTACCATCCGCACTCATAGGGGGCTGGATGCCTACCACTACCACCACCCCTACTCAGGGGGGGCTGGATGCCTACCACTACCACCACCCCTACTCAGGGGGCCTGGATGCCTGTCACTACTACCATCCCCACTCATAGGGGGCTGGATGCCTACCACTACCACCACCCCTACTCAGGGGGGCCTGGATGCCTGTCACTACTACCATCCCCACTCATAGGGGGCTGGATGCCTACCACTACCACCACCCCTACTCAGGGGGGGGTGGGTGCCTACCACTACCACCACCCCTACTCAGGGGGGCCTGGATGCCTGTCACTACTACCATCCCCATTCATAGGGGGCTGGATGCCTGTCACTACTACCATACCCACTCATAGGGGGCTGGATGCCTGTCACTACTACCATCCCCACTCATAGGGGGCTGGATGCCTACCACTACCACCACCCCTACTCAGGGGGGGCTGGATGCCTGTCACTACTACCATCCCCACTCATAGGGGGCTGGATGACTGTCACTACTACCATCCCCACTCATAGGGGGCTGGATGCCTACCACTACCACCACCCCTACTCAGGGGGGCCTGGATGCCTACCACTACCTCCACCCCTACTCAGGGGGGCCTGGATGCCTGTCACTACTACCATCCCCACTGATAGGAGGATGGATGCCTACCACTAATACCACACCTACTAATGGGGGGCTGGATGCCTGTCACTACCACCATCCCCACTCATAGGGGGATGGATGCCTAGCACTACCACCACCCCTACTCATGGGGGCCTGGATGCCTGTCACTACTACCATCCCCGCCCATAGGGGGATGGATGCCTACCACTAATACCACCCCTAGTCATGGGGGGCTAGATGCCTGCCACTACCACCACCCCTACTCATGGGGGCCTGGATGCCTGCCACTACCACCACCCCTACTAATGGGGGCCTGGATGCCTCCCACTACCACCACCCCTACTCAGGGGGCCTGGATGCCTACCACTACCACCACCCCTACTCAGGGGGCCTGGATGCCTGTCACTACTACCATCCCCACTCATAGGGGGATGGATGCCTAGCACTACCACCACCCCTACTCATGGGGGCCTGGATGCCTGTCACTACTACCATCCCCACTCATAGGGGGATGGATGCCTACCACCCACACAACCCCCACTCATAGGACGGGTAATGCATGACACAACCAGCATACTCCAACATAAGGAATGCCTGAAAATTACACCCCCCAACACCATGACAAGAGTGTGTAGTCTGTGTCAAATGCCTACAACACTGAACATGACATTGAACATACAATGTGACCCCCTATCACATGTGTCACACATAAATGTGTGTGGCCTCCACAATGCAAGCCGACCATGACCACTGTGGCAATGGGGTCGAATACCCCATCATCACAGTGACCAAAAGGTAAGTGTGGGTTCCATAGCTGAAGCCCATTTTGAACATTGTGGCAATGGGGCCTAAACCCCCATCATCACAGTGACCAAAAGGGAAGTGTGGGGTCCATAGCTGAAGGCCATTTTGAACATTGTGGCAATGGGGCCTAAACCCCCATCATCACAGTGACCAAAAGGGAAGTGTGGGGTCCATAGCTGAAGCACATTTTGAACATTGTGGCAATGGGGCCTAAACCCCCATCATCACAGTGACCAAAATGGAAGTGTGGGGTACATAGCTGAAGGCCATTTTGAACATTGTGGCAATGGGGCCTAAACCCCCATCATCACAGTGACCAAAAGGGAAGTGTGGGGTCCATAGCTGAAGCACATTTTGAACATTGTGGCAATGGGGTCTAAAGCCCCATCACACAGTGACCAAAAGGGAAGTGTGGGGTCCATAGCTGAAGCCCATTTTGAACATTGTGGCAATGGGGCCTAAACCCCCATCATCACAGTGACCAAAATGGAAGTGTGGGGTCCATACCTGAAGGCCATTTTGAACATTGTGGCAATGGGGCCTAAACCCCCATCATCACAGTGACCAAAAGGGAAGTGTGGGGTCCATAGCTGAAGCACATTTTGAACATTGTGGCAATGGGGTCTAAAGCCCCATCACCACAGTGACCAAAAGGGAAGTGTGGGGTCCATAGCTGAAGCCCATTTTGAACATTGTGCCAATGGGGCCTAAACCCCCATCTTCACAGTGACCAAAAGGGAAGTTTGGGGTCCATAGCTGAAGGCCATTTTGAACATTGTGGCAATGGGGCCTAAACCCCCATCATCACAGTGACCAAAAGGGAAGTGTGGGGTCCATAGCTGAAGCACATTTTGAACATTGTGGCAATGGGGTCTAAAGCCCCATCACCACAGTGACCAAAAGGGAAGTGTGGGGTCCATAGCTGAAGCCCATTTTGAACATTGTGCCAATGGGGCCTAAACCCCCATCTTCACAGTGACCAAAAGGGAAGTTTGGGGTCCATAGCTGAAGGCCATTTTGAACATTGTGGCAATGGGGCCTAAACCCCCATCATCACAGTGACCAAAAGGGAAGTGTGGGGCCCATAGCTGAAGCACATTTTGAACATTGTGGCAATGGGGTCTAAAGCCCCATCACCACAGTGACCAAAATGTAAGTGTAGTCATGGTAAAAGCTGCAAATGCCAAACTGCATGGATGATTCCTGGTCACACAACAACAAACACATCAGTGGCATAGCAGTGCTTGTGTCCCATAGCAACAGAGATTGGGTGAGGCAAACAGTGCAGTGCAAATGAAACATCGCTTTGGCCATGTGCAGACAAACATCACCCATGGGGGCTCACATTGTCAACATTCACAAATAACACAATGACAGAAGTGACCATCACAATGCAGATCCACATATATGCACCAATTGACACACAAATGTAGATATCCTGTGGAGACTGTAGATGTCAGGTGAACAAATACCATACCATGGCAGCAATGGGACATACAAACCATGATCATTGTGCTGACTGATGACCTAGGAGTCCCAGGGACAGCAGGGGTAAGCCACCAAACAACATACAGCCAATGGCACACTAAAGATATGCCAATGCAGTGGTGCAAATGCACAAACACAAACAGGCAGACTCACACTGCATATCAAACACCACAGGTGAGGGGGTGGTGTGCCAGTGTCCCCAGGCAAACACACAACACACGAGGAGGCCTGAATCCCCATTACACAGATGTCAACACAGTGCCACACAAAAGTAACTCATGGATCGGATTCCCCTATGTGGGCAATCAGGCATTGTTAGATGAGAGGGAGCCCAAATCACAAATGTCACACAAGCTTGTAGGAACAGCAACTAACACAGCAAGAGACAGACCCACCGCAGCACTACCCCCAGGGAGCCCACATTGTGGTGACACTGGCCTGCATGATAATCCCACTGTGATGACAAAGGTAGATGTCGTACACACTGTGAACCACAGTCATGTGTCCTGAGCAACTAACTACCATCACACCTACAAAAGCACAAATAAAACAGCACAGCCTGTCAGCCAAGGCCAACATGGAGGTAGGGGTCCAGCCGTGCAACAACTCTCATTTGCACACACTCAACACCACACACCTTGATCTCCAACAATGTGCAGCAGTGAAGCTCACATGGACTGGTGACATTGCACATGCACCCATGACAATCCCAGGGGTGGTGGGGGAACTAAGGCAGAGATACCCATCACACATGGCCAGTCAACAAGGCTTGTGAATGTCTCACACACTGCACAGTACGCTGTACATGGGCATGACGTCAAATCCACACCAACCAATGGGATCCCGGACACAGTCACACACCAATGAAGATGGCAAGCTCACCCACAAACAACACACATAGACAACTTCCAACATTGCAGCTCTGACCCTGAGGAGTGGCAGCAGTCACACACACAACGTGTCACAATCACTGGAAGCTAACGCAAATTGTAAATTACATGACTTGTGTAACCAACAAGTGCCAAGGGGAATCCTGACTGTGTCTCATCTGCGTTTGCCCACAAACTCAGCCCTGACAGCAAACACACCTATGGATGACACCCTGATCACCAGTAATGTGCCATGCACCCACATCACAGAGTACCTAGGGAGAAGATCTGGGGGGAACATTGCTCAACTCAGCAAGCATCACAAACAGGAACATCACTAGGGCCCCCAGCCTGCGTAGCAAAATGGAAGTGAACACACACAGACATGCTCACACAACACACACCTTGGGCTCAGGCAATGTCACGGAATTACACACTGCCATGAGGGGACTCCACTCCTGTGTAAGAAAAGCTGTGCCATACGTTGTCTCTGCAGGGCGCTATCATGTCAGCAGAACACTTGGTCACTCAGTCAACAATTAGCACAAAATGAAGGCTCCCGTCACATCAGCCTGGTCATGGCATTGTCACCCAAATCATCAGCACCGATCAAATACACATGTATAGCAAGTTGCACTGATACTACAGATGAGTCCTTCCCCATTGATGCCCAAACATGCATGTCCAGTGGAGATGGTCACACGGTCAGGGAAATAGACCAATTGAACAATGGCAAGCACATTTGATGTGCAGGGGTGTAAGCCACAGATGTGATATTGAAAAAACAGGTAGGGAATCCCATTTGCAAATATGGAAAACATGACACCCTCATATTGATACAAAGGATGACATGGCTACACACCAGGATAGGACACATTCCCCCTGGACCACATGGGGTCCTGCACAGTAACACTTCATTTACCTGACATCAAAAATCAACATCACTGCAGCAAGGGCATGGTTAGCATCATCAACATCATGTACATCTGAAGCAAAACCACTAGAGAACTGAAAGTAGCTTTAATCAGCATATGTTAAATAGAAAATTAAAGTCAAGAAAAACACAAAGGCCAATGTCCAGTCCATGAATCAAGTCCAAACAGGGTGACAGTGGCAGATGTCACCCTCTGCTTGCCTGCACTGATATGGAGCAGGGACATTCCCCTCGGAGGGGTATACGGGGGCAGGCCAGGCACCGCAGGGACAGGATCAGGGCTCACCAGAAGGAGGCAGGGAAGGGGTGGCTGGTGCTGGAGAGTCACTGACAACTGCAGTGGAGGTGTCTGACATGGTGTGTGCCGGCACAACTGGGGGTCATGAGCCGGATGGTGTGGGTGCCGGCACAACTCCAGTGGGCTGGCCAGATGGAGAGGACAGGTTCCCCACTGCAGTGCCCAAGTCACACGGGGTGTTACTGGACTCCACTGCAGTGCCCATCTCCAGGGGAGTAGAATGGGGTTCAGGTAAGGTGGGCAGGACAGAGGGGGAGGACACGGTCTCCACACCAGTGGCACTAACATGTGCAGCGGGGTGTGGTGCTGGAAGAGCAAGTGGGAGGTGGAGAAGGACGGATCATTTTGGGGATGGTGTATCTGTGGGTGGGGGAACCTGGGGCTGGGTGTGGTGGGGGAACCTGTGTTGTGGGGGCCTGAGGGATGGAGGAAGGAGACTGTGTGCTTGACTTGCAGGGCGGGGTCTTGCTCTTCCGGGACCGGGGGGACTTGCGGGTGGGGGCCCCCGTCTGTCTGCGCCTGGGGGAGGGTGTCCGGGGGCGAGGGGCACTCCCCTCTGTGTGGGTGGACTTCCTCTTCCCCCTGTATGCTGGATCAGCGGGATCGGAGGGGAAGAGGCCGAGGTCACAGAGGAAGATTTTCTGTGTAGGTGGGGTTGCAGGTGAGGCAAGGGAAGGGGTCATGGAGGGAGAGAATTTGGAGGACTGCGGAGTGACTGTGGATGCCTGTGTGTGTGTCTCTTCCCCATCCCCTGTGGGTGTGGTATCAGTCCCCTGAGGATGCTTGTGTGCACGTCTTGCCTTTGTTGTGGGTGTTTCTGTGCTGCTCGTGTCTGTGTGTTTGGGTGACCATGCAGGTGTGCATGTGCTTGGGACAGGTAGGGTGCCAGGAAGTGTGGATGGGGCAGAGGTAGGAGGGGTGAGGGACTGTTGGAGGAGGGACACTGCTGCCATCAGGGAGGAGTCCATGGACTTATTGCTCCTCTGTAGGGCAGACATACCCGTTGAGATGCCCTCCATGAACGACACCAGCTGTGTCAACAGAGTGGTGTGTGTATGGAGGACACTCAGCATTGCTGTCTGCCCTACATGGAGCTGCCGAAGTAGGTACACAGACTCCTCACTCAGGGCAGCAGGGGACACAGGGGCAGGGGGTGCGGTGCCTGGCACGAAGGAGACACGCTCCCGAACACGGGAGCCTCCACGGACCTCTGGAATGGGAGCCAATGGGAGGGCAGTGGTGGTGGTGGTGGCGGGGCCAGACAGACTAGCTGGGGTGTGGTGGCTGCTGACACCCGCCTCCACAAGGAAGTCATCCTCCGAGCTGCTGTGGTCCTCAGCTGAGGTGGATGGTGCTGAGGACTCCTCGGTGTGGCTCCCCTCGCCCTCCGTGCCACTGGGTCCCTCCGACCACTCGTCTGCTGTTGACCCAGTCTGGCTCTGCAGCTCCTCCTGGTCCGTGGAGCTGTCCCCTAGTGTGGCTGTGGAAGTAGCTGCAAACAATTAGGGAAACAGACAAACATCAGTCACCTGCACTGACCGCACACACCACAGTAAGTACAGCACATTACAGAGCAAGCCCTGGCATCCTTAGTTGAGCATTGCCAATAGTCCTCACACAGATTAGGAGAAGCCAATTGTCAGTCTGATGGTCAACCATGGAACTCACACCCCTCCTGCCCTTGCACCCATCGGTCTGGTGCCTGTCTGATGGTAATACCCCAGTGTGGACACATGCACCACCTACACAGTTGTTGGACATTGCAGAGAACACGGTGAAGTATGTGAACATGCACACATCACATCTCTTGCCACTGAGTCAGTACAGGTGTCCGGATAAAGGGATGGCCAGAGTCTAATTAGAAATGCATGTGATGCATACCAGCACCAGACACCATGATGCACCCATGTCCGGATAGTCAATGCCACAATGGGGTGCATGTTGCACATGTCACTCCCCTGCAGGATCACTCTTAGGAAGTTCAATGCCATGGCACAGGCATGCCTGCAAAGTCATACATCACTGTCTCCAGTCACATGGGCATGGCAGCCAGCCAACAACAGTCTGCACTGTGTCACAATCCTAGGACATGGTGAATGCAAGTTATGTATCTGACAAGTGCACATGTCCATACCCCACAAACCACATCATCTGAACTCTTATTTGTCCACGTCATACCAATTGGACATATGGGAGACATGAAACACAACTCTCAGAAACTGAGCACCTCACAGTCTGCTGTGAATGAAAGACAGCTGCCTGAAATTCACAGTCGCATACACCTGTGTGCACAGTCAAGTGATCAAACACCTATAAGTCACAGAAGTATCGTCTCTCATGGTCACATCTCAGATGGCATGCTGAGCCCTAACCGATTAACATCCCAGTAGTCCTGACAACGAAGCCACAGTACAATGACACAGAGGCAGACACCTGAGGGAACATTTCACTGATCACAACATGTCAGCTGATACACGGGAGTGGGAGTACAGAGTGTATTGTATGCCCTGGAGTAGGCATGACTGTCCTGCTCCACTTGAAGGAGGGATGAGCCCTGGACAGTAGGCAGGTGGCTAAGCATGTGTGACACACTTGATATACATACTCCTGAGGCCCACACATTGTTCCCACCCACAGCATGGGGGTGTGCCAAATACCCCAGGGACATGTGGTGATTCAGATCAGCAAGTGGACCACATATCAAAGTTACACCCAGATTACATGTCAGGACTAAGGCATTGTGTGAGCAATTGACCCACCCATGAAGCACACCACAAAGTCACGGGAAGAAATGCAGTCCTCCACCTTGAGCGAAGCAAAATGCAAGGACACAGTACCAAAGTGACACAATTTCCTGATTGTAAGGACCACACCTGCGTATCAGATGAGTAGTGGGCATGTCACAATTGAGGGACATGTGTCCTGGACCACAAGACTGATGTACTGTGGAAGTTTAACAAGGCCAGAGGAGGGCACATAGCATGTCAGACAAAGTTCACAGTGCAGTCATGGACTCACCCCTCCTTGCTGCTGTCTGTCCTTCAGCTGCCCATCCAGGTCAGGGAAGACCACCGCCAGGATCCGGAGCATGTGGGGGGTCAGGGTCCGGTGTCCGCCCCTCCTGCGAGGAGGCAACAGCTTCAGCTGGACCCTTGCGATCCTCCGGCTCCAGCCCCAAAGGTCCTGCCACCTCTTCTGGCAGTTGCGGATCCGGCGCTTGTAGACCCCCACGGATCTTACTGCCCGGGCGATGGTCAGCCAGATTTCCTGCTTCTGGTGGGCATCAACCTGTGAGGATGACAAAGTGAAAAGGCCATTACTACACATGCAACATATCCGTGCATCACACAGTTGGATATACATGTCTCAATCACAGGGGCATATGATGTTCACAGGCAGTGCAACGATGGCTAAGAACAGTTTGCCAGCAGTTACTACATGGTATCATTGCATGGGAAGTAAACCTTGTTGGAATGCACTGTTACTGCACTGTACCTGTTCAGTGCATGTGACTACACACTTTGGGGGAGAACTACTCAGTGAGCATGCTAGCCAGTGGTGTGCACACTGTAAGTCTTGCTAGTCAGACAACATGCACAATTAGTAAGGCAGTGGACAGCACACTCACCTGCTCCCCTGGTTTCCCATACAGCTTGCTGTACTGTGGAAGGAGGCTGTCCAGCAGGGCCTGGTTCTCCTCAAGGCTGAAGGCTGGGGCTCTCTCCACAGTACGTGCCATTGCAGGATCCAGAGGATGCAGAGACAGCAGCAGTGTTGGTGGCAGATGTCGTCCTGGAGCATGTAGTGCAGGCAAGTGAGCCCTCAGGGGAACAGCCAGCATTATATGTGTGCTGCAGAGGCAGATACTGTCCCATGTGTCCAAAGTGATAGGTCCAAGTCGTTTGCATCTTCTGAATCTGGCCAATCCATGGAATTGCACCACTTACACACGCCCACAGCATCCTTCGAAAGTTCAACTTCATGACACCCATGAATTTGCAACATTGTTGTGGGTGGCCAACTGAATTCACAGCATCAGACTCGTTAAACATTTGAAAACGCGTCCGTTGCCATGCCAGGCCATAGCCAATGCGTGCGCACCGATCGGTCCATTGCTGTACAACGCGTATTCCGGGTACAACGCGTACCCGCACATGACAGATTCAATGGCCAGTGCGTGCACACCGATCGGTCCATTGCTGTACGACGCTTCCCTGTATAGGTCTCTCGCATATGTCACCATGCTTGTCACTGGTGAATGTATGCCAGTAACATATACTTGCCAGGGACTCAGGGGCACACCTACAACACCACAGCCTGTCCACACTGTATCCTAAGGCATGTAAGGCTGCATTACCTTTTCTGTGTATGGGGTCAACATGTGGTTTTTGGGGTGGCACTTGGGGGCAGCCACTCCCAGGCTGTGCACGTGTTCATGGGGACAGGTTCCTTTGTGTGTTGTGCACATGACCACTGTGATGTGCAACTGTTCATTTCAGAGCATGTGGCATGGTCACATTTCACGGTTGTGTATGTGTATGTCATGTCACATACCCCCTGAGTCCCATGTGGGACGGTATGTACGTCACAGGGTGACCCATTGCCACAATGGTGATGGCCCTCCACAGTCTGTGTGCATGTTGTGTATACAATGACTCTGATTCCATGTGCACAATGGGAGACAGTCTCCACATCCACGTTGTTTGTGCATGGCCTTTGATGTTGTGCGTGTGTGTGTCACAGACGTCCATGTCTGTCCTGTCGAGGCAACAGGGAGCACTACCTGTGGGGGTCATGGTTGTTTTGCTGTGGTGTATTCATGATGCACCATGTCATGCCAGTGTCCATGTGGCAATACAGGGTCCCTGGGAATCTACCTGTCAATGAGCTGTGATGCCTGGGGCACATCTGTCCTCACATGTCACTGTGGTGTGTGTTTGGAATGTGACAGCAGTACATGGGTACTGTGACACAGCCTAATGATATCCCAGAGCACAACCTGGGACTTTTTAAGGACACATGTTGAACTGTGATGTTAGATGTTGTCTATTTTGGTGCCATACATGTCCTTACGGAACGGCACACACATCATGTACTTGTGTCTCGTAATGTTGTATCATGTGATATTGAGTCTGGTCTATGCCACATATGTGGGGTGACTGACAATCTTCCTTTCCTCACCTATGCACTGCAGGGCACCAGCTGTCCATAGACCATTCCCTGACCTTGCAACGATGGTGGAACGTGACTGCATCCGACGGTACCGCTTCACCAGGCAGCTGATTGAGGATTTGGCAGTGCGCCTGGCACCACATTTGCAACCTGGCCGGCCGTACCCTACAGCGCTGACCCCCAAGGTGAAGGTGATGGCAGCCCTACACTTCTTTGCCACCGGTACGTTTCAACACACTGTGGCGACTGCTGGTGGGATGTCACAGACTATGTTCAGCCGTGTGCTACGCGATATTTTGGAGGCAATGTTGAGATGTCTCAACCAGTACATCTATTTCCCTAAACGTCACCAACTCACTGACGTCAAGAGTGACTTCTATGCCCTGGGGAGGATGCCACATGTCATTGGCCCCATTGATGGGACACATGTGGCTTTGGTACCACCACAGGCACATGAGCAGGCATACAGGAACCGTAAACATTATCACTCGATCAATGCTCTGGTGGTATGTCTTGCAGATATGAGCATCTCACATGTGTGTGCCCGTTTCCCTGGTTCGGCACACAATGCCTTCGTGATGAGGAGTAGTCGCATCCCGAGGATGATGTCACAGATGCGGAACCAGCGTGTCTGGCTTGTCGGTGTGTACTGACTTTGTACCATTGTGTGTGTTCTGCTATGTTGTGTTCCGCACTCTTTTCCAACTCAGCTAATGTGCAATTGTCTGTCTGTAGGGGACTCCGGATACCCCAACATGCCGTGGTTGCTGACACCCCTCAGGAACCCTGTGACACCAGCCCAGATGCGCTACAATGAGGCACATGGTCGGACCAGGAGAGTGATCAAGCGGACATTTGGTCTCCTGAAGAGCCGCTTCCGCTGCCTGGACAAGACAGGGGGGGCCCTCCCATATGCCCCAGCAAAGGTGTGCAAGATTGTCATCGCCTGCTGCATGCTACACAACCTGGCAGTGCGGAAGGAATTACCTCTCATCCTGGATGACGATGACCAACATCCGCCACCTGTGGAGGATCCTGGCCTGGGCCACGATGCCAGTGATGATGATGATGGTGATGTCCGCACACAGCTCATCACCAGCTTCTTCAGCTGAATGTGAGTATCCAGAGATGTCATGTCAATGATTTGAGTTTGCATGATATGTGTTGGTGGTGTTCTGTTGCTGTTTGAGTGTGGCCATGTGCTACTTGACTGGATGCGTGCAGCGATGTGTCCTTACAGGTAGTCTGTACTCCCCAACAGTGTTGACATGCTAACTTGTTTTTGTGTAGGTATCTTGTGACATGTATTGTGCATGGGTATTGCAGTTCTGTCCTGTTCTTCAGTGCTTTTGACTGTGTGTCATGTCTGTCCTTCACAGGGCGCTCTCAGAGTTGTTTGGTCAACTCGGATCCCCGACACCATGATTCAACTTCCAGGGTGGAAGCAGTCATTTCCCTACAGGTGATGTGCCCCACACCCCTGGACTTTCTTTCTTCTACACTTGTTGGCTGTGTGGCCACTGCCACATGGGATTACCTTGCATCTGTGGTGGAAACAACATGTTGCAAATGTGTAATAAACCTGTGCTTCACTTTGGGATGTGCGTTGTCTGTGGTCACACTTCTGGCTGACATTTGCTTACTGCACCTGTCGGCTAGTTAACACAGACTCTGAATAGGTGTGGTGTCTGTGCATTCCACAATATTCCCTGGCAACATCAGTGTAGGCGATGAGTCCGATGGCCCTGGTGTCTGTGTGTGGTGTAGCCCTAGTGGTGTGTCTCCCTCATATGTGTCACGTCACCATGAGTCACATGACGGTGTTGAACTTGCTGTGGCAGTTAGCATGCACGGTGTCATTTAGCAGATCATCATCTCCGTGACGATAACAACGTTGGAATCACAACAGAGGCAAGTATGGTGTATTGGTGAGTTTATTACATACATGTGTGAGGTTAGTGCACAGGATGGTGGGTGCTGTACATTGGGATTGTGATCCAAAGTTCCCAGGTGAGTTGGAAGTCTTGGTAGCAGAAATGTCCAGGGTAAAGTCAACAGTGATCTGATACATTGGTCCAACTTGAACTCCCCATGTCATGTGGGTGAGTTGTGTTGCATTCGACAGGGTGAACTGTTTGCACACAAAGGAGAATTTCCAGAACAGGTGTTGGCTTCCTGGGGGATGTACATGTCCATCGACCTCTCAGTTTTCCTTCCTCGGACGACCCCTCTTCTTTGGGGGGGACCCTCACGTGCAGGCTGCTGCGGTGCAGGGGACTCTCCGCCAGAGTCCTCCTCCCTCCCTGTGGCAGTTGCAGGTGTTGCAGCACCAGATGTTGTGGGCACACAGGGAGGTGTGGCCATGTTGGTGCTAATCTGGCGGAGGCATGTCAATATGTCCCTATGCACCGCTGTCAGTTCTTGCAATGTGTCCCACTTGGACTCCATGCCAGACATGTGTGTCTCCACACGGGACATGTGTGTCTCCACACAGGACATGTGTGAGTCCAAGCGGGCATGATGGGCAGCCTGCTCCTGTTGAATGTCCTTGAGGATCCCCACTACCTGGGTGACCTCTCCGGTGCTATTCTGGTACGCATCAGCAATGCGTACCAGTTGTGGGTCATCATGCAGTCCAGACCCCTCTGCAAACAGCGACCTATGTCTACCACCCCTTCCACCACCCCTGGCGACATGTGCGGGACCTGCGGTGGCACGCACAGGTGTCCCTTGGCCCCCTTGTGGGTTGTTACTGGGTTCGTTGTCCGTAGCTCGACGTTGGGCCAGGGTCCCTGTGCTGCTGTCATTGGTGGTCCTTGGTCTGTCCGTGTCGGCGGGGGTGGTCTGTGTGTTGGCAGTTGTTGGAGGAGTGGGTGCAGGGGGTGCAGATGTTGGTCCTGCTGGTGCTGCATGACGACTCACACCGGAGGTGCCAGGTAGGTCTTCGCCATCCGAGGAGGGCAGAGGCTGTTCCACACCAGTGAGCTCAGTGTCCCCCGGAGCCTGGGACTGGGACTCCTCATCGTCTGCTGCTGTGTCCCCATCATCACCTGTTTTTGGAAGAGACACACAATGTATGTTATGTTTCTACTGGCATCAATGGTTCACACACCTGACAGTTGTGACTGTACCTCTGGATGCGGCCCTGTACATTGCATTGACCTAAGTTGTCACAGTAAGAGGTTGATATTGGTGTAGCACATTGTCCTGCAAACCTGAGGCATTTAAATGTGAATGTTGAGGTGTGTGCATGGCCAGCATTCGTTGTATTTGGTGGACATCCGGCCCTCCTTCTCCACCCAGCCAAGTTATCCCACCATGAAGCATGCCACTCTTGCAGTGGGTTCAGGTGGACTCTCAGGATGTCAGTCAGTGGTGTCCTGCTGTTGGTTGGTGCCCAGGTCCCAGCAGGGCCTGGTACTCCCCACAACAGAGCACCATTGTCAGCCATCTTGTCAGTTGGTTTCCACTCCCTGTGATGTGAGCATTGTTCAGAGTGGTGTTGATGGGCCAATTGTGAGGGTGAGCAATATCTGTGACTACAACTCCCATCATGCTATTGCCTACACCCCCTTCCCAGCATGCCCATACTTCCTTCCTTTTGACTCTGCTTCCCTGTGGGGTAGTGTGCCTATACTGCCAGGATGGCTGACGGTGTTGTCCTGGCATTTGTTTGGCTACAAGTCCCAAAAGTGTCCCTGTGCTTCACACAGCATAACCCAGTGTGGTGGTTCTTTGTGGGATATTAAATTGAAGTCTGAGGCATTGCATTCTCCCAGGTGAGTTGTGTGGAGTTTGTGTTAAGGGGGTGTGTGGGAGAAGCTGCTTGTAACTATGGTCAGAGCTGTCAGTCATCCTTCCCACCCAGCCAGATATCCCACCATGGAACGTGCTTCCATTGCAGGGAGTGCAATTTGGCTTTCAGGATGTCAGTCAGTGGTGTCCTGCTGTTGGTTGGTGCACAGTTCCCAGCAGGGCCTTGTGCTCCCCACAGCAGTCCCCAGTGTCCGCCATCTTGTCAGTAGTTTTCCACTCCCTGTGATGTGAGCATGATTCAGAGTGGTGTTGATGGGCCAATTGTGAGGGTGACCAAGGTCTGTGACTACAACTCCCATCATACTATTGCCTACACCCCCCTTCCCAGCATGCCCATTCTTCCTTCCTTTTGAGTGGACTTCACTGTGTGTGTGTGTGACAGCAATGGCAAGATGGCTGACAGTGTGGTCCTGTTGTTTGTTGGTGCACAGTTCCCAGCATGGCCTTGGGCTCCCCACAGCTGAGGCCAGTGTCAGACATCTTTGAAGTGACATTTCACTCCCTGTGAAGTGTGCATGCTTCAGTGCTGGCTTGCTGGGCCATGTGGGTGGGGGTTGTTGAGCTGTGACTACCACTCCCATCATGCTATTGCCTACACCCCCCTTCCCAGCATGCCCATACTTCCTTCCTTTTGACTCTGCTTCCCTGTGGGGTAGTGTGCCTGTGCTGGCAGGATGGCTGACAGTGTTGTCCTGGCGTTTGTTTGGCTACAAGTCACAAAAGTGTCCCTGTGCTTCACACAGCATAACCCAGTGTGGTGGTTCTTTGTGGGATGTTAAATTACAGTGTGAGGCATTGCATTCTCCCAGGTGAGTTGTGTGGAGTTTGTGTTAAGGGGTGTGTGGGAGAAGCTGCTTGTAACTATGGTCAGAGCTGTCAGTCATCCTTCCCACCCAGCCAGATATCCCACCATGGAACGTGCTTCCATTGCAGGGAGTGCAATTTGGCTTTCAGGATGTCAGTCAGTGGTGTCCTGCTGTTGGTTGGTGCACAGTTCCCAGCAGGGCCTTGTGCTCCCCACAGCAGTCCCCAGTGTCCGCCATCTTGTCAGTAGTTTTCCACTCCCTGTGATGTGAGCATGGTTCAGAGTGGTGTTGATGGGCCAATTGTGAGGGTGACCAAGGTCTGTGACTACAACTCACATCATACTATTGCCTACACCCCCCTTCCCAGCATGCCCATTCTTCCTTCCTTTTGAGTGGACTTCACTGTGTGTGTGTGACAGCAATGGCAAGATGGCTGACAGTGTGGTCCTGTTGTTTGTTGGTGCACAGTTCCCAGCATGGCCTTGGGCTCCCCACAGCTGAGGCCAGTGTCAGACATCTTTGAAGTGGCTTTTCACTCCCTGTGAAGTGTGCATGCTTCAGTGCTGGCTTGCTGGGCCATGTGGGTGGGGGATGTTGAGCTGTGACTACCACTCCCATCATGCTATTGCCTACACCCCCCTTCCCAGCATGCCCATCCTTCCTTCCTTTTGACTCTGCTTCCCTGTGGGGTAGTGTGCCTGTGCTGGCAGGATGGCTGACAGTGTTGTCCTGGCGTTTGTTTGGCTACAAGTCACAAAAGTGTCCCTGTGCTTCGCACAGCATAACCCAGTGTGGTGGTTCTTTGTGGGATGTTAAATTACAGTGTGAGGCATTGCATTCTCCCAGGTGAGTTGTGTGGAGTTTGTGTTAAGGGGGTATGTGGGATGAGCTGCTTGTAACTATGGTCAGAGCTGTCAGTTATCCTTCCCACCCAGCCAGATATCCCACCGTGGAACGTGCTTCCATTGCAGGGGGTGCAATTTGGCTTTCAGGATGTCAGTCAGTGGTGTCCTGCTGTTGGTTGGTGCACAGTTCCCAGCAGGGCCTTGTGCTCCCCACAGCAGTCCCCAGTGTCCGCCATCTTGTCAGTCCTTTCCCACTCCCTGTGATGTGAGCATGGTTCAGAGTGGTGTTGATGGGCCAATTGTGAGGCTGACAATATCTGTGACTACAACTCCCATCATGCTATTTCCTACACCCCCCTTCCCAGCATGCCCATACTTCCTTCCTTTTAAGTGGACTTCACTGTGTGTGAGTGTGACAGCAATTTCAAGATGGCTGACAGTGTGTTCCTGTTGTTTGTTGGTGGCCAGTTCCCAGCAGGGCCTTGTGGTCCCCACAGCAGTATCCAGTGTCAGCCATCTTGTCAGTCCTTTTCTACTCCCTGTGATGTGTGCATGGTTGAGAGTGGTGTTGATGGGCCAATTATGAGGCTGACCAATATCTGTGACTACAACTCCCATCATGCTATTGCCTACACTGACTTCACCAGCATACCCAGGATTCCTTCCTTTCAGTGAGCTTCCCTGTGAGGTGGTGTTCTGGTGGTGGCAAAATATGTGACTGTTTGTTTGTTATATTTGTGCCACTGGCTTGCTCTATTTATTGTTATGTTTGTACCTGTCATGACACTGTTACATATCACTATGAGATGGCAGGTATTGTGTTTCTCTGACTAACATAGTCATCTTGGTATGATTATCTTCTGGTTGCTGTGGATTTGCTAAGGGTGCATGGTTTGACTATCCCCTTGACAGTGATGTGTGTGTGTTGCCACACAATATTGGGTATATTAGTTGTGTACTCACCAGGCTCTGGGATGTTTGTTAGTCCATATACGCTCACTGGTGGTAGGATGGCCCGCACCTTCTCCTCCCAGGGCCTGAGGTATAGTGGTTTGGCAGGAGGGCCACTGCTGGTGCGCTGGCTCACGATGTAATCCTTCTTTAGTAGGTCCCTGACCCTCCTGCGCACATCATACCACCTGTTCTGGATGTCTTCCTTTGTGCGCAAACATGGTGATTGTGCGTTGACCCTGTCGACGATCCTCTCCTACATCTTGGTTTTCTGCGACATGGGGGTCTGTTGGACCAATCTGCCAAACAAGTGTGGCTCTACCCTGAGGATCTCATCTACCAGGACTTCCAATTCACTGTCTAGGATCTTATGGTTCTTCTTTGGGGGCATGGTGATGGGTGGTGGTGGTGATTGATGTGTGTGTGTGTGTGCAAGTGAGGGTGTGTGTGTGTAGGGTGCTATTTGTTGAGGTGCTAATGGTGTGTGGCTTGTGTGATGGATGAGCTGTGAGTGTGTCTGTGGTTGCTGTGTGATGGTGTTCTGTGCTGGCAGGTCAGTAGATTTTGCAAAGGATCATGGTAGGGATTTGTGGCCTTTATATAGGTGGAGTTGGGGGTATGTCCTTGTTCCCTGTTTTTCCCCCCTGTATTTATTGACTTTGTCATTGCTTGTTTGGCCCTTTTTTTTTGTATTTTTCCATTTGTTTTTTTTGTGCATGTAGGAGACGTTCTTCTGACCGAGTAGGACGCTGCAGTTGTCTCGTGCCAGCTTCTCCGAGTCGTTCACGCTGTGTTTCTGCTATGTTTATTGTGCGGCGTACGCGTCGGTCGCAGTGTATTGGGTTGCTTCGGCTGGGTTTTGTATGCGTGTCGGTCGCGCGGCTTGGTCTCCGTGCGACTCGGTCTGGTTTTCCACGCATTGCATCGTACTACGCGGCTCGGAGTTCGCGTGTACGTTTCGTTCAGGTTCCTTCCTGGTGCGTGTCGGTCGGTTCGATTCGCGTGATTTTCCGGCTGGATAGCTTGTTTCCGTCCTGTTCGGTCATTCGGCTTGTGTTCCGTACGAGTCGGTCGTGTTTCACATGCATTTCATCGTACTACCCAGGTCGGGCAGCGCTGGTACGTGTCGGTCGGACTTTATTCCCGGACCGAGTCGGTCGGTACGTTTTCCGGCCCAAATCGGAATCGGCCCCAGAGTGTTTGTGTGCAGCCTACCAGGCCAACTGGTAATTTGGCCCACCCTTGAAAAGGTCTGGGACTGTTCGCGAACAATCTGCCAGGCCAACTGGTAATTTGGTCAATACTTGAAAAGGTCTGGGGCTAGAGCCTGTCTTCTTGAACTTGGTACAGTCTCCGGACTGTAGGGAGCGGTCTTCGGACTGTTCTTGTGCGACTCTTGAACAATATTTGCATTCTTTATTTTTTTCCTTCTATTATTTTGCTGGTGGTGTATTTGTCCGTTGGGGACAGCGCGTGTGTCTTATATTAAGATGCCTTGTCTAAGTAAACTGGGGTGTTTTGGATGTCAGTGTTGTTCTACTGAGGCTCGATTGGAAGAGAGCCAGCCTGCGCCTCCGGAGGGTACCCCAAATTTTGATGTATACGTCAAGCACGGTATTGGCCCTATTTTAGCACGCTGTGGAATAAATATACGAGGGACAATGCTGAGTTACAATGGCCACTTACTGGCTCGTTTGATAAGCAAAAATTGAACTTCTTGCAAGACAAATTGTTCGCCAAAAAGAGCAGGCAGTCGATGTTTGATTCTTTAAGAGTATGGCAGAAGGAAGCAAAGCAGTGGCGTATGAGAGCAGAGAAAGAGGTCCGAAAGAGACAGACGCAAACTCTAACGCAGAAAGCAGTGGCCTATGAAAGGGAAAAGATAGAGAAAGGCATAGAATGTGCAGATAGAAAGTTTCGATTGCAGACAGATAAATGCTATGTTACTAGAGAGGAAGGTGATGTTTTCGTTGCAGAGCTGTTAGATTCTCGCCCTTCTCCACCTTATGCTCCTGAGCGGATATACCCAAGGGTTCCAACATCCCAGTCCCCGGCCTCTGGTGCCGCTCTTCCTAGTATTTCTGCCTCTAGTCAAACTGCTTCGGCCCCGGCCCCGCCTGCTCCCTCTCTGCTCACACCAGTAACAGGAGCGGGAGCTGTTAGCTCTCCCGTTCCGTCTACTGACTCTGTATCTACTGCTACACCCCCTTTTACTCCTACAACACTGTCTCCTTTCATGATGATACCTGTCTCCTCATCTGCTTTTTCTCCCTCGAGTATGACACCCCAAGCACTGCTGAATGGCGAGACCCCTGTACGTGGGATACATGAAGGGAATTGGGCGGCAGCACGAGACCGTATGGACAAAGTGTTGGTGCGTTCTGCGGTGGGTGATGAGGAGAAGCAAATGGTGGCGAATCAAGCATCTCAGTGGGCTCAGAGCCCGATCTATAGTGTGGAAGATGTGTGGAGTGTGATGAAAGATTATGAGCCTTTTATACAGCAGCATGCCCTTAAGCACATGTCGGCCACGCTAATAGGGCTGTGGGAGCAGTGTTTCCAGGGTGTTGCACCGCAGATCATCTATGACATACGGGACAGGGTATATGCTGCAGGTATGGCTCCTAATGAGGTTTTTAGTAATGTAACGACATTGGTGGGTTATCAGGGCAGATTGCTCCAGAAGGTTCCGACGATGGTGACCTAGTGCCCCATGAGGGAGGTCCATCCCATTTACCATCCTGAAATACCAGAACTGCGCGACTCTACGGATACTGTAATTAGACCACGAGTCGACGCTCGGTTTCAGGAACAGTGGATCTACACTCCATGGAAGAGGAGTGAGGTAATATCCCTTAAAGCTCAGTTGCCGGACCCTCGAAAAAACCCGACTGTGTATTACAAAGAATTGACAGAGGCGGCCTCCTCCACGGTGATGACGTTAGCAGATATTGAGTTGTTCTTTGGCTTGTTGGTACCGGTGGATATATGGAGGCAAGTGCCTACACAGGACCATGTGGTGGAATTGGGAGGAACATGGGATCAGATTAGGGCGTGGGATAAGGACCGCAAGCCCGGTGACAAGCCGAAGGCGGAGATATTGGCTTTACCGGGTCGCATTATCACCTATATGCATTCCCTTATCCCGCCAAGACGGGTGGATTGGGACAAGTTGACTGCATGTCGTCAGAAGAAGGACGAGAGTGTGTCTGATTTCTTTACTAGGTTTGAAGGAGTGTTTCTCGACTTTAGTGGCCAGGACCTGTCGTTGGACGGTGGTGTCCGGCTGTTTGTCAGCAGGTTTGTTACTAACCTGCTTCCTGAGATTGCGACTAGGTTGCAAGCTTCAGAAAGCACTTGGAGCACCTCTTCCCTATCAGTGATTTTGAGTATGGCACAGTACTACGAGCATAGAGAGTATGAGGACAAAGAAAAGGTGGAGGAAAAGTCAAAGGATTTGAAGATGAGGGTGTTGATGCAGCAAGTTGCGAGGGGAAGTGGAAGAGGAAGAGGTTCAGGTTCGAACCAGCAGCTGCCCCGGTCTAGCAGAGGTGGTACTTCGAGTGCACCTCTTGGGCTCACTCAATGTGCATATTGCAAGCGGGAGGGACATTGGCGGAATGAGTGCCCGGAGTTATTGCAGAAAGGTGAGGCCCCGAGAGGTCGGGGGTTTGGAGGACGTGGAAGAGGAGGAGGAGGCCGGGGGGAGATGCAGTCAGAGAATGCATCATCTAATAGACAGAGCGGGAACTATTTCGACGACCCCCGAGGGAGACAGTACTATCATGACGACTATGACATGGACGAAGTGACAGGGATGTCTCACAGCTAGGACAGCCAGGGTACAGGGTAAGGGACCAGTTCCGGTGCCTGTAGATCAGTGTGGACCCTATGTCACTGCAGATTTACATGGTACGACCGAGAAATTCTTAGTTGATACAGGGGCTATGAATAGCTCTGTTTCCCGTTCACTGGTCCCGGGGCAGCTCTGTCTGGCCAAAACAATGTTTCGGTGGGTTTCTCAGGCGTGCCGGTTGTTAGCTCCATTTCCAAACCTCTTGCTTTGACTATTGGCCCCTTCACGGTTGATTCACCATTTCTATTAACGTCAAATTGTGGGGAAAATTTGCTAGGATTGGATTTGTTAAAAAGGTTGCATGCAACAATCTTTTGTTCTCCAGATGGCGTTTACATGACTATTGGACCACGAGTGGCCCGTGCCAAGCAATGCCTCGCAAAGGATGCCCTCTTCCCGCCGAGTTTAAAGATGCACCGCGCACATTGTGGGCTACAGGAGACACAGATGTGGGGTTGCTCCAGATCCCACCAGTCTCTATACAGGTCAAAGACAATGCTAAATTGCCACGTATTCCCCAGTACAAGATATCTCAGGCAGGAGAAAAGGCCTTATTGCAAATAATACAGGATTTGATTAAGTCTGGTGTGGTTGAGGAGACAGTAGCGAATATGTGTAATAGCCCTATCCTTCATATACTTAAAAAGACACCTTTGGATTCTTCTGATGCCCACCCTGATGTTTATCGCTTTGTCATTGACCTTAGAGAGGTTAACAAAATAGTTGTTCCCCAGTATCCTGTAGTCCCAGACATTACCAAGATATTGACAATGATTCCCCTGTCTGCAAAATTCTTCTCTGTGATTGATTTAAAGAATGCTTTCTTCAGCATTCCAATCCATACAGATAGCAGATATCTGTTTGGATTTGCAATCGCCAGAAGGAGCTTTAGATTCTGGCGTGCTCCACAAGGCTATACAGAAAGTCCTAGTATCTATAGCCAAGCTTTGAAAACTCAATTGGATCCTTTGGAACTTCCCCCTGGTAATGTGCTGTTGCAGTACGTTGATGACCTCCTTGTGGCTTCGGACACTGAGGATGGTTGTAAAGAGGCTACGGTTAAATTACTGTTACATTTGGCACACCATGGACACAAGGTGTCACTCTCAAAATTTCAATATTGTCGACAGGAGGTCACCTATTTAGGTCACCTACTGTCGAAGGAGGGACGCAGACTAACACCTGAACGCATAACTGCTATTACTAATATGCCTGTTCCTAAGACCCAACGCGAGGTACGCGCGTTCATTGGGATAACATCGTATTGTCGTTATTGGATCCCTAACTACTCCTTACAAACGAAACCCATTCTTTACCTGACCACCAAAGATGTTCATGAACCCTTGCCTCGGACATCTGCATGCCAGCAAGCTTTTGAGCAATTAAAGGTTGCGCTTTGCTCTGCTCCTGTGCTTGGTACTCCTGATTACCAGAAGCCTTTTGTGCTCTATGTACATGAGGCGGACGGTTGCACGCTTTCTGTTCTAACACAGGGTTTTGGTGGTAAGCAGAGACCCTGCGCGTATTTCTCTGCTATTCTTGATAACATCGCCAGAGCTCTCCTGAGCAGTCTGAGAGATGCTGCGGCTGCAGTTTCTATCAGACAATCGGCAGGGCTCGTCCTTGATACGGATCTCACAGTCATGGTACCTCATGCTGTGGACACACTGTTGAATAAGACAAAGACACAGCACCTTACTAGTGCGCGTCTTACTGGATATGAGTTAACTCTGTTTTCTCTCCACATTACCATCAAACGATGTGCTACTCTGAACCCAGCCACATTACTACCCCTCCCTTCGGAAGAAAAGGACAATGATGTCCATGATTGTTTATTTCGGACTGAGGAAGAAACGAAGGGACGGGTAGACCAGACTGATGTTCCCTTATCTGAACCCCAAGGGGAACTATATGTCGATGGCTCTTGTTTCAAACTACCAGATGGCACTACCACTGCAGCTTATGCAATCACAACGTTACACACTGTATTTGAGACATCCCGTATCCCATACCAATCGGCCCAGGCTGCAAAATTGGTTGCTCTCCTTAGGGCTTGCGAGTTACGTGAGGGACTGACTGACAACGTCTAAACCGACAGCAAGTACGCCTTTGGGGTGGCCCATAATTTCAGGCGCCTCTGGGCGGAGAGAGGGTTCTTGACTTTGCATGGGTTGAGAATACAGCAGGGTCCATTGATACATAGACTGTTGTCAGCACTGACACTTCCTGATAAGTTGGCAATAATAAAATGTAGCGCTCACAAAGCAGTAACAAACGATGTTGGAAGGGGAAATGCTTTTGCAGATCAGACAGCTAAGGAGACAGCTAGATCAAAGATGAAAAAGATGTTCGTGGCAGGTCCCGCTAGGTGGGTTCCAGACAATGGAATGTCCGAGGACACATTAGAAAACGTCAGGGAAATACAGGAGCGAGGCGACAGTAGATGAGCTGGCAGTATGGGAGGAGAGGACAGGGCACTTAGATGAGGATGGGTGTCCTGTTGGACTGACTTGTCTGGGAAGCAGAGATGGTTGCTGCCGAATGCCTATGAGCTCCCTGTTGTCACTATGGCCCACGGCCCAGCACACATTAGTGCCAAAGGAATATGTAAGCTACTAGACCCAGTATGGCAAAATGATAATATCCCTAAGGTAGCCACACACCTAGTGAAACACTGCATCATTTGTCTGAAGCATTATGCTGGGAAAGGTACTCCTACACCCGCAGGTAATTTTGCACCGCCTTCCTTCCCTTTCGAGTTCTCCAGATGGATTTCATCGAAATGGAACGAGTTAATAACTTGAAGTATGTGCTAGTAGTAATTTGTGCATTCAGTAAATGGATTGAGGCTTACCCCACTAAGGAGAATACCACCATGGCGACGGCGAAGGCACTCTTAAAAGAGCTCTTCCCGCACTATGGATTGCCACGTGTGATCTGGAGTGACAACGGAAGTCACTTCAACTCAAAAGTCATTGAACTGGTGTGTAAGGGCTTGCATATTAAGCAGAAGTTTCATGCAGCGAACCACCCCCAGTCAGCAGGTCTGGTTGAGAAGTACAATGGTACTCTCAAACTGAAGTTAGCGAAGATCCAAGAAAGCACAGGATTGCGATGGCCAGATGCATTACCTTTGGCTTTGTTGTCCACCAGAGCGACAGCGCATTCTAGAACAGGGTTGTCCCCGTACGAGGTGGTCTTTGGGCGCCCTGCCAATGTCTGGGGCGTCCCAAGACCCAAGCGCTTCTCCGAGATAGAGTACCCCTTGCTGATAGATTATCGGTATGAATTGTCTAAATATCTCCGTTCTGTCCACCAACAGATTCACGCCATGCTGCAACCAGTACCAGAGGGGCCTGGGCATCAGCTACAACCCAGGAATTTTGTTATGGTCAAGAATTTTCAACGGAAGAACTGCCTGGAGCCGAGGTGGAAGGGGCCTCTGCTTGTCGCTGCTTGCTACCCGCACTGCAGTGAAGCTAAGAAGGCCGGAAGCACTGGGTGCACGCATCGCATGTCAAAAGAATACCTCTACCACTTCCGTATGATCAGTGGGCCCTCGAAGGCATCGGTGACCAGGACGGGGAACGAGTGCCCCGGTTCGTTCCTTTCTCTGATGCCCGATTGAGGTGGGCGCAGACAGATGAAGAAAGCGACGCGGCCTTACTTGAGGCGGTACCCCCAGAGATAAGGGCCGCCCCGGATGCTCCCATTTCTGGTGCACAGACACCGGAGTCTCAATGCCCTGCTGAGCCTGAATTTCTTCCTCTTTTTGCTGATGACGAAATGCCTGGGGTCGTCAGGTACAACTTGCGGCCCCGACGGAAGGACAGTGCGCCAGTAGGACAGTCCAGGAGTTAGGGAAGGACTCGAGCTTAGGGCATGGGTGCTACGTCTAAGGTGCCTGCTTAGATTAGAGTGGATTGCACTGGTGCAATGCCCTGGACACTGGACAGGATTGTTGAGGGTATTTGCCCAGGAGGGAGGGTGCCCTATCCTGAAAGAAAAGGATTTGTTTTCCAGCAAGGGCTGCGATCGCGCAGCTCCCCTGTGGGAGTGCTTCATAGCACCGTTGTTGATGAACAATAGGAGCCTACCAGTGAGGCTCTGAAGGACACTGGGTGAATTGTACCCCTCTGGTTGGTTGTATTTTTGTGGCTCCAATTCCTAAGGTTTCTTTCTATGTACCCATTTGGCCGTGCAGTCATGAAGGAGGAACCGCCTCAGGTGGCCCCACCATTACAGCAGAATGATTCGGGGTGGTCTAGTTGGTCCACTGGGAGTTGGGTGGTAGTGGTAGTGTTTCTTCTCATAGTCACGATAACACTATCTGGGGTGGTGTGGTATTTAGAAGAACAGCATCCTGTACACACTTTGATAGGGACTACTCCGGCTCCACCTGAGCATTCACTTGTTACACTGGCCCCGCATAAAGAGAGACATAGACAGACTTATGCCCAGAATGCATTCCTGCAGATGCTTCATCAGGTACACAGCACCACCAATGCCACGAACTGTTGGGTGTGTGGGTTACTTCCCACAGTTACGCACAAGAATGATCTGCTGGTGTCATTGCCCCTGTCATACTTGGGTAGTTGTGAGGCCTGGTTCCTAGTTGCTTTCTATGGTATATATGCACTATCATGCCGACACTATGGATATGGTACAGGCTGATTATGAAGCAGTATTGGAGTATATAGTGGTACACCATGGATACACACCTGGGGCAGATGGAAAGGAGGGTACCCTACATCCAGAAGCTTGCATGAATATATTTGAAAATAATAAGAATGTCACTTGGTTACAAAAGGAAATGTTGGATTTCCAAGGATTTAATGTTACTGAATATTTTAAATGTTTCCAGGAACGAAATATAACTGAGGACAAAGCCATGCCCGTCCTTGTGATCAATACAACAGCTAGTTTTTGTTTTGAAGGTTCAGGGACCGTTTCAGTAGGACAGAGCAGTTGCAACTACACATACCGATTGAACACTACTAGTAGCCAACCTTTGCTCACACCTCCAATTGTATACTTCATTTGTTGGGAGCATCACTATACATGGCTTCCCAGGGGATGGTCTGGCCGGTGTTATGTCTCTTTTCTTTTACCTCCCGTTTACATTGCACCATCTAATTATCACAAGGATCATAGGCTACAGCGTAGGGATCTACATTTGCATCGGGCCAAGAGAGTTGTAAATCCAGAAGATATCGACCAAACAGATACTTCCCTACAGCAGTTTACTGACATCATGAAGGGCATTCTGCCGTTCTGGGGCCCCATGTTCAATAGTCGTAATATTCGTCGCCTTTCCCGAGTAGTTGAGGGAGTTATTAACACTACTGCAGGTATACTGACTAATATTACAGTCAAGCTTCAGGCTACAAGACTCGTTGCTCTTCAAAACCGGATGGTTTTAGACGTCATCCTTGCTGATAGGGGTGGAGCCTGCCACGTCATCGGCAGCAGTTGTTGTGTTTACATTCCTGATAACGCCCCTACTGTGTACTCCGCCATACAGAAATTACACAGGCTTGCTTCAGATATCCATCAGGATAATGGATCATGGTCCCTCACGGGGTGGTTCTGGGGACTGCTGACATCATAGGGTTGGAAGATACTACTCGCCCTCGTAGTTATTGCAGGTGTCATCCTCACATGTTGCCTATGTATTAATTGCCTTCCAGCATGTTGCACCTATTGTGTGAGCAAGCTCACCCCTGCCCCTAAATTGCAAGGACGTGATACTAAGGTCTCTACTATGATGATGCAGGATATCCAGGACATCATGCTTATCGACGAGGGAATTTTTGAATACTAAGTAGATGTTGATCCTCATGTGTTGTTTTATTCTCCCTTGTAGCTTGAGTGACTATGCATTTTCTTCCTTCCCACTTAGAATTGTAAAGACCCTACCGGATAGCATCTAATAAAGCATTTAGCCACCCATGCTAAAAGGAGGGTCTGTTAGGTTTGAAAATCCCATTCCTGCAACACACTCGTATTATGCCATATTAGGTTAGCAGTGTGTGGCTAAATATACGCCATTTGTATTCACGTTATGCAACCCACTGAGTTATCCCTGCAACATGCAAGCTTTCCTGTAGTTAGCCAGTGTGACTCCATTTTGTATTTCGTAATCCCTATTAGGCTGCTTAGGCCGTGTCTGAACTAGGCCTCATCATTCGTATTGCTTGCCTCAGCAGAACACTGTATTTCGTTATTATTTTCTCTTCTGTTCAAGGCTGCTTCCCGACTTACTAATGAATAGGCCATTCTGCCCTCGCATGCCAATCCGAGTGTGTAGTTCTGCTCCCACGTTAGGAGACGCTGAGACTCGGCGCTGTGGCCTTGCGTTGCAGATAGCATGTACCTATCTGGCAGGTGGTAGCCCATCCTCCTGTGCCCTCTTTGTTCATGTTCGGCTCAGGCCAGTAACTTTCCACTGTGGGCATGGTTGGGGGCTTCTTGGAAGAATGATAATGCACTGCCGGCCGTGGGGGAGCCAGTCCCTTGGCAGACATCTCAGGGTGCAGGTCAGATTGGACTCCTCTGCAGAGTATTGCTAATAAAATGTATGTTGTATTCTCTACTGTCTGACCGACTCTTCATTATTCGGGAAGGCCTAGCAGGTGGTTGTAAATAACCTGGGTGGCCCCTAAGGGCCCCTTCCTTCATGTCCTGATAGTGAATTACTGCCAATTTCATTTTTCACTATTGCAAGGCTGCCTGTTCCCATAGGACAGAATGGGGAGTTTGTTTATAACATCTTATAAACATAACTACCCCTGGGAACGAGGTGGAAAAATAAAGTTTAGTATGCCTGAACTCAGAATTTTAAAATGTATCGTTTAGTGAGGGTGATTTTTACATTCTGGATTTAAAAATACCACTTTTAGAAAGTAGGTATTTTCTTGCTTAACCATCCAGTGTGCCTCTGTCAGGTTTGTGTATTGCATGTCTGGCTTTTGGATGACAGGGGCTCGAGAGGGGCAGTGGCTCCAGAGAGCCTGATGAGTCAGGGCTGGGCTGAATAGGCCTGGTCTGCATTTGGAGTTGTGGGAGGAGTAGCACATGCACCTGAATAGGGCTGTGCCTGCCTTCCACAATGATGGCTCCGCCCCCCTGTAGTGTGTCTGAAGCCAGGGCTCACACTGACAATGGAGGTTGTTGTTCACTTGCAAAGTGCCCCACAGAACTGGTTTTGGCTGCGTACAGACACTCTCTGCCTTCAGAGAACAAATGATTTTTGGGTATAAAAAGAGGAGCCCAGACCCCAGACTTTTAGATCACTTCTGGGAAATCAAGAGGAAACTTTGCCAAGGAGAAGTGCCGGAGAAGCTGAGGAGGAATACTGCCCCTGGGCTGTTTGCTATCTGGGGTTGGGCTGCAGCGACTACTTGCTGCCAAGGAAAGGAGAAAAGGACTTTGCTGTTTGCTGTGTCCGGTGCTTGAGGAAGATCTCCAAGGGCTTGACACTGAGCTTGCCTCCTGTTCTGAAGTCTCAGGGACACAAAGACTTCACCACCAGATCCCCTGAACTTCCTTGCTGGGAGTTCTGACCTGCAAAGAGGTGCCTGCTGTTGTTTTGGACCTCTAGAGACTGTTTTCCACTGGGAGGTGGAAGAATCCACGCATCTTCCGGGATCGTCGCATCACATCGAGGCGCCGAGTTTGTCGCATTGTTGGGGGATGCAGTAAGAAACCGATGCATCACCTCCCCATGCAGAAAGAAACCGATGCATCACCTCCTCTCCGGTAAGGAACCGACGCATCACCTCCGCTGCGCAGCAGTAAGGAACGGAAGCCTCACCTCCCCCGGAGCAAGGAACCGATGCATCACCTTCCCTGAGTGTAAGAACCAATGTATCACCTTCCCTGCAGCCCATTTTGTTTGTTTGCGTGACGCATCCCAGGTACTTTGTGTGAAAAGTGTTGCATCTGCAATTTGCTTTGAAGTGAACTATTTCTACCATAAAAGTCATATTTTTATTACTGCATTGTGGATTTTTGTCGTTTGGTCTTGTTTTCGTTTAGATAAAGATTTCTTTTTTTTCTAAACTGGTGTGGTGTCCATTTGTAGTGTTTTCACTGTATCACTGTATGTGTTCACAAATGCTTTACACACTGCCTCTGAGATAAGCCCGTCTGCTCGTGCCAAGCTACCAAGGGGGTTATTTTAAAAGTGTATCCACTTACCCCGACTAGAAGCAAGGGTCCCTATTTAGACAAAGGTACCTACCTCTGCCAACTAGAGACCCCCATTTCTAACAGATTGTATTTAAAAAGTTGGACATATACTTCTGTGTTTTACATGTCCTGGTAGTGAAAAACTCTGAAATTCATTTTTCATTATTATAAGGCCTACCTCTCCCATAGAATAACATTGAGATACCTTATTACATGTAATAAATGATAACATTTGATTGGGACCAGGTAAGAAAGTCATGTTTGGTATCTGAGGAATTGTAATTTTAAACCCTCTTTGATGACAAAATCAGATTTTAAGTCACAATTCTGAAAATGACACTATTAGAAAGTTGGCATTTTCTTGTCCTAACCTTTGGTGCCTATATCCTGTCCCTGGGTCACATGACTCTGTGCAGTTGATAGTTGGCCTTTGTGTTTTCCTCCCTGGGAGTAGCACAATAGAGGGTCTTGTTGTTGGCAGGATGGGCCATCTCTAGCTGAATGAGTGCTGAGCTGTCACCTGCCACACTTGCACTTCAAAGGCTCTCTCTGGCTCAGCTCACATACAAATGACTTCACATTAGCCTATTGTGCCCCCAGACAGACTGGGTACAAGGCAGGGAGGCAGGAAATTCCAGACACCTCTGTAGGAGGAAACACCAAGAGTTTCTCCCATTTCAAAATAGGCACCAGATAAAAAACGAAGACCCTCAGACCCACTCATCATTTCACTCCTAGTCCTGTGGATACTATAGAAGAAAGACCCCCTGCTGCTCTGCTGCTTGAGGCCTGCCCTGCTTGCTGAGAAGACTGGACCTGCACCCTACATCCAAGAGTCAGATGACTGATCTCCTGTTTGAGCTATAGGTAGAAAACAAGCTCCAGAGACCTCTCTGCAACTGCCCAACTGACCTGCTGCAATGGGACCTGTCGGGACCTGCAACTGGATTTGCCTGAGCCCTGCTGGCCTCTTCTGGAGTGAGTTCCTGATCTCCTAGAGGTGCCTTCAAGGTCCTGGACCCTTGGTGTGGCATCAGTTGAGCTCCTCTACAAAGAAGAGAAGAAATCCTGAGATTTTGGGCACTTCGCAACTGCAAACTGCCTCTTTGTGACATGATTTTGCTGCCTATGGCGACTGACAACACGAAGTTCAGCTCGAACCTGACTCTTCGCGCTACAGCAACGGCCAGTGACGACCGGAAGCACAAGATCTGCATTTCGAGCTGGACATTAGGAGGTACATTTTTGAGTGGGACTAACCTGGTCCCAGTATCTAGCCTGCACTCCATCATAGTCACCTAAACTTGTGACTTTCACTCTGTCTCACACAACCAGATAACTGCGAGTGGCGCATGTGTTCTTTTAGGCGCTATTCTTACCTTTAATCTTTAAAATTGCATATCTCTGGTTCTACTGATTGGATTTTTGCTATTTAGGTGTCAAATATTGTATTAACATTTAGTCTATTTCTCTATATTGGTGTGAGATTTTTCTCGTGCTGTGTTTTTGCTTTATTTTTGTTTGAGTGTGCCATATATACTTTACACAATGCTCCTAAGTTAAGCCAGACTGTTTTTGTGCCAAGCTTCTAGAGGGTTAAGAACAGGTTAATTTAGTGACTTTTTATGGTTCAACCTGACAAGGATTGTGGCCGGTGTTTGAGCAGGATTTCACCCCCTCAACCAACAACTCAATTTCTCACACCAAAGTTCAACACAGTTACTTATAGAAGCAATATGGGCGGCCGAGCAATGAAATTGAAAGCATGTTTGCCAGCAAGGAAGCCTGTGTACATTGCCTGCCTTCAAGCTTGGCACACTAGCAGGCAGGCGCCACCCTGAGGCTAATCTGTTGAAGGATATGCTTTCATACATTGTCTGGGGCTAGGCAGTGTAATTAATGGAATGCATTTACCATTAGTGTATTTAAATCTCCCAGACCAACACAGTGCTGTACCACGCAAGTCTTCCTTATTCCTCACATTAATCTTTGAAATGAGGGACATTTGTTCTTCAAATCATTCCACATTATTTTAAATCTGGAACAGGTGGATGCAAACATTGTAAAAACAACAGAATAGCTTATGTTTAGCAGATTAAAAAAAAAATTCCCACCCCACGTCTCTTCCCTTTACATGCAACTGGAGGAAGTTTGGCCAACATACATTTCCAAGTGTTGAGCGGTGACTCTCTGTGGTGAGCACACTATGTACCAAAGAGAATTTGAGTTTGGGTAGGTAATCACACATTAGAACAGCAATGTTGAAACTCAGGCATGTGGTGTACTAGTCTGGCACTGGGGAAATACTTGAGAAAATCATGCTGAATGATGTTTCCTAATTCATTGGTTTTATAGTTTGCTTCAAGCAAAGACAAATGTCTGAGGCGCACTGATTTTCCAAATCATAGTTTTATTCATCACACTTTCATAGCAGATTTCCAAATTCAGTTCTTAACTTAAGAGCATGTTGAGCAATTCAAAACATAACTTCATAAAGAGAATGTGAATGACAGTTTTTTCCAGAAGAGGAGATAGTGCCATACGGTTTGATGCAGTCCCCATTTTCCGTGGGAAACCTCTTTGGTTCCAGGTAATTATCCCACATTTGTTTACCCAAGTTTTTAAGCAGGAGACTTGTGAAATATTTTGCCTCAATATCTAGTAGGGCTCTCAGGCAGTAATTACCTGGCTGTGATCTGTTACCTACCTTGTAATTTGGGTGGATTATAGAGCCCTCGTCAGGGCTCAGGTGTTTCTTCTCTGAACAGTTAACAGCGTCAGTAACTTACTTGACCAGAAGGTCTGGATTTGTCTAAATATTGCAGGTATGGGAGACCGCTGGGTCCTTGGGCACCATCAGGCGGTAAGTTGTTTATAACTTCAAATAATTGAAGAACCGAGAATTCAAAACTGACTTAGATCATATTCGTAATGGAACACCGAGTATATACTATATACTATCTTAGAGTAATCAATGTCAGTTGCTCTAAATTACTCATTCTGGTTCTGGGATGTTCACTTTAATTGCTTGATGAGTTCCCATTCTAGTCTTGTTTATTATTTGCTAGAAGGTTTTGAGTTCTTGGGTTTACTTGCAAAGATCAGGGTAGACCAAAATTTGTCATAATGAGCTTTCCTAACTGCCCATACTGCTTTTTCAGGTTTTCCCAATATCCTTTTACCCTCACTGTTCTTTATTTATTAGTTTTTTATTGTTGTTAATTCTGGGGGTGACCCGTTTGCTTTTGCAAGGATCCAACCTTATTGATTTAATTGACAGCAGGCCTGGTATTTGGCTAACATTATTTTTTCCCATCCTGCCAAGGTATTTCCTACATGGTGCTCAGCTGAGTTCAATATCACCTCACATTCAGCTACTATTAATGGGATGGTGATATCGTTCCACTTCAGTCTCTTACAGTTCTTCATATGAGCATCAGTGATGAGGATTTTAGATGTTTATGCAAGGGCACGCATGTAGCTAATATGACTGACTGCAGAGGTGTGCGAACTGGTTTTCCTGCCTAGTTCCCTGCCCACTGTAATACCAAGAGCTAGTCTTGGGTGGGACTACGTCCCACAGACTACTGCGGGGCACCAACATGAGGAGCAGTGCTGTTAAAAAGCACTTTGAGACCCAAAGCGCGGGGTGCACTAACTGGCTTTACTGTCTGGTTTTCCTGTCAGCTGTGATACTGAGAGCTAGTCTTTATTTATTTATTTATTTGACGAGTTTTATATAGCGCTGGCTAGACCCGGAGGTATCAGAGTGCTTTACATAAGGATCATTGCGTTACGGGTTACAAATTACATCCGTTACAAGAGAATAGTAAAACACAGGGAAAAAAAACAAAAAACAATGTTACGGTAAATCGTAGGAGGGAGGGGGAGGAAAGGAGACACAGCGGGGAGACGAGAACTGTGCCCAATGTCCGGCTGGGTAGGTGATGGTCGAGGGGGTGAGCCCAGGCCAATCTCCTCTATAGCTGTCTAGCAGCTCCACCGGGCATCAGCCATGTAGCTCAGGTCTCAGCGGTCAGGAAAAATAAAAATAACAGTTTTGCATAGTTACATTAGATACAGTAGCATAGTCAAACATAGAATAACACGTCCCAATAGAGGATGGGGGAAAGGGGAGGGGAGTTGAAACAAGGGGCTGGGAAGCAGGTTAATTCTGGCAGACCGGCAGTGGAGGAACAGTACATCATGAAGGCCCAAAAGGTTAGAGAGAAAGGGACAATAGCGCAGGTGGAGTCACATAGTCATTAAGTCCAGCGCCAAATTCAATCACCGCATTGGGTTATCTCGGCAAAGTTGGGGGACCATAAGGAGGGGGTGAGACAAGGGAGCCCCATAAGTGGACAATTAAGTCTGGAGGGGAGAGAGCGTCCCAGTGGGGGCCATCCAGGGGCAATGGACAGGCAGGCGGCCAAAGGCGTGGATCAGCGGTAAGCAGTGATTGAGGAACCGGTCAAGGCAATCAAGGTGGCGTGCCCGGAGCCACAGTCACCAACAACCTCGGCACAAAATGGCGGACCCCCAGATCACCAGAAAATGAGCGCCCAAAAAAATCTGCGAAGCAAAAACCAACCTCCAGGAGCAGGACTGGTTGGGATAGAGACCTCAGTCCCATTTTAGATCTTCACCTTCTCGAAGGCAGATTTAAGATGCCCATCCTGGACCAAGTTATATCATCCCTAGATTCAGAAGACTGGATGGCAGCAATAGAGATGTGTTATGTTATAAAGTACTAGTAAAGCTCAAACTTTCACTCCAAGGAGCATCATGGCGCTGTAGCGGATCCCTAAAGAACACAGTAACTGAAGCTGGGAGGAGTTAGATGAGGGATATTTATGGCCCCTGATGCTCTATGCAGATCAAAGTTTTCAGAGCTTTCCTAAAAGGGTTTGTTTGGGTGAAGCGTAGGTGGTTGGGGAGTCGGTTCCAGGCCTTGGTCCCAAGAACTGCAATAGATTTCCCCTTTGGGACACATCTGAAATCAGGAGGTTTTAATAGATTTGCATTGAAGACAAGTGTACTGTGTGGCACAGTGCGCAAACCTGGTCCGAAGTTAGTGAGGGCCTGAGGAGTGAAAAATTCTAAAAGTAAATATCAAGATCTTAAATAGGATTCAACCAATGAAGTGCTTTAAGAGCAGCAGATGCTAAAGAGCTCCTAGGCCATTTAAATACTAGTCGGGCTGCTGCATGTTGTCCCATCTGTAGTTTGTGTAGGACAGACTTATTAGTTCCTGCATAAAGGCTGTTACAGTAACCTAGTCTGGATGTAATTAGGGCCACTGCGACTGCCTTTCTAGCCGTGCAGGGAAGTACCTGGGACTACCTCCCCCAGACTCCCCTGGGGCATCAACATGAGAAGCAGCACTATTAAAGTCCACTGGGAGCCCCGCAGCGCGGGGGTGCGCAAACTGGTTTTCCTGACTGGTTTCCCTGTGTCTGTGATACTGAGAGCTAGTCTGGGGTGGTACTACATCCCCCAGACTTCCGCGGGACACCAACCAACACATGGAGCAGCGCTTTTAAAGCGCACTGAGAGACCCGCAGCACAGGACGCACGTGGGACGTGCCCGAGTGTGTGCCTGGGCTGCAGCCGCAGGAGGGCGGGCCAGGCCCCCTCTCTTGTCCAGGAATTTTGTGCACTCTGCATTTTTATTCTAACCACCTTGGGATGTTCCCCTCTGCTAGTGGAAATATAGGGAAAAGGAAGACCGCACCGGGGAGCATAGGAAGGGTTATGATAACCACCATTGACTCTCGAGCAGGAGTTCTCTCAAGGGAGATTGAACTCACAGAAAGACGCCTCTCCTTGGAGGAGGTAAGGGGATATTCACTTGCTTCAGATGGCTTGACTGACCCGCCGGGCCCTAATGGTTCTACAGATGACCCCATCTGCTCATCTCCCCTTTAAGGTTGAGAAAATATACATGAGATGTACAAAAAGTACATGCAATAAAAATAAACAATGTAGAGGAGATGCAAAGATAAATATACATAAAATATATATTACCCACCCATCATCCTCCAATAATATTTAAAGAAAACATTAGAAATGGGTGACGGACACCCGAACTGACTTTTCACAACATACAGGTGAATAATTGGACCAGAAACATGGAACATCTACACCAAACATGTACTACAAAAAAGTTAAGGGGAAAGAAATGTTGACTGCTAACCATACAGCTAATCAGGCTTAGGGGCAGACAACCAACGAGTATGCACAAAGTACGCACAAACAATGATACACATGGGACTTGTACCCATTAGAACCTATATGTGAAGGTTAGAAAAGTGTAAAGAACAATAAAACACCTGGGACTCATACCCATAAGAACCTCTAAATGAAGGTTAGAAAAGTGCACAGAACAATAAAACACATGGGACTCGTACCCATAAGAGCCCCTGTGAGGAGGTTAAAAACGTGCACAGAACAGTAGAACACATGGGACTCGTACCCATTAGAACCCCTGTGAGGAGGTTAGAAACATGGAGGGAACAAAAGAAAACATGAGACTTGTACCCATTAGAACCACGTAGATGGGACTAAAACCCACTACAAACTGCGTAGACGGGACTAAAACCCACTACAAAAACATGGTACTTGTACCCATTAGAACTGCATAAATAGGACTAACACCCACTACAAAAACATGAGACTAGTACCCATTAGAACTACGCAGATGGGACTAAAGCCCACTACAAAAACAAAATGTGAAACACCAGGTGAGTACACCATGAATTGTGAAGATACGTTGAACAGCAGGTGACTACACCATGTACTGTGAGGATACGTTGAAAGGGACTAAAACCCATCAAGAATGGCGAAGGATAGACACCCTTTGGACACCACTTTGTAACAGTATGACGACAAACAAATAAACCAGCCACAAACAAAAGGTATGCAAGCTACATTAAAATGTATCACAAAACGCTGAATAGAGCATTGTAGGTTCTACCCAAACTCAAGATGTAGATAAGACCCACAAACAATATGTCAACCACAAGCTGGTATTAAGTTAGGTAGCCAGATAAGAAAAAATAATACAATAACATGTGCGTGTAACAAACTACAACACACTTGACCCCAATGACATATTCAAGCTTTGCGGTGTGCGTGTTACTGAAGATTGGCAGGAGAGAAGACACGCTCCGAATGTCCCATAGATGATGTCCATCCTAGCAAAATTAAAACACAATAGTTGTTGGAGATAGAGCAAAACAAAAGAAAAAAATGACTACTGTCATTCCACAAGAAAGTAAGACTTTACCGGAGATAAGGTGTCCCGTTTCCCTCACACATTCATGGAGAATGTAGATCGCAGCTACGTACTTGCAAAGGTGTGGAAAGTTTCCATGGAGACAAGGAAAGAAATATGGCGGCACGTACGGTTGATGCTAACGGTGGCTCTGTGTAGCACAGTGTCGGGTAATTCCTTGTGCGCGCGTACCAAGCATAGCTGCACAACGTGCGTTCGTGAGCAACAGTAGAGGAAAAAACCAGCTGCGTCATCTTGCGCTTTTGAAGAGTCAGAGCTCCACTGTGATTGAGAATCCACACGGGTGTTCAAAGGTAAGAACCACTCGTACACAGCACGCAGCACTATGACGTTGCGTTTAAAATTCAAAGATAAACGCCAAAGTAAAATGACATCCAGGAATGCACTTACAGTTAAAACATCGCACACAAAAAAAAGTAGAACCTCACGTAGCGATGCGGTAAAGATATAGGTTAGACAAACTTGTTTTACACCACGACACAGTTCAGTTTGCTTGCGGCTGTCCGACCACTTAAAAAAAGTTTTCCTTGTAAGCGTCAGCAGGCTCCACAAATAAAACACAACGTGACTTGTCTCAAACAGAAGATGAGATACCGTGCAGGCAGAACACAACTATATATGACTGTAAAGAAATTTTTTTTTTCACTAGAAAGTTTACAAGAAAAACATGACTTGCTTGTAGAAGTAAAGCCACTCATTTCACCACGTTTCTTGTCTTGTGAAAACACGAGTCCATCACTGCACAGTGTTGTGCCAGCAGACATGTGTTCAAAGCACAGAAAAACAAAGCTTGTGAGGCACACAGTGCACATGTAGAGCTTGTAGTAGCTACCAAATCATGTTGTAGGAAGCGTACTCCAGACAGGTTTAGCTTGCCATGAATGTTTGTTGTCCACAAGATGAATAGTGAGCACAGCACACCAAGGCTGGGGCTGTCCGGTGTGAAAGACAGTGGTGGAGTGCTGAGGATCACACAAGATCACACATTAAGTACGCGCAGGCTGGGGCTGTCTGATGTAAGAGACACTGGAGGGGCTGGCACGCCTTGTACTTCAGACTAGAGGTCTAGTTTTAGTAAGATCTTTTAAATCACGCGTAGTTTTGTTTCAAGAATCGTCACCAAAAATCTGTAGTGATGAAGTCCTTAGCCAGGATGTAGTTTCAAGTGCATTTATTGAGACCAGTTACATGTAGATAAGTAGTAGAGATACAGCCCCATCAGGAGCAGTCTGCCTGCTGCTCAGCCCATACTGCAACTGACACACTCAAGCATCCAGGCACCCAAACATTCCATTCAAGACTCTCACACCAACATTCCATGCATCACATTCACACTGGCTGAGCAGCTAGGGATTAAGGGGCAGATTTACAAGCCCCTTGCGCCTTCGTGCGCCGCCATTGCATCACTTTTTTTGACGCAATGGCGGCGCAGAAAATGCGGCCTATTTACAACGTGATGCATCTAGGGAGATGCATCACGTTGTAAAGCCCTGCGTCACAATATACCTGCGTCAGGTATAATGTATGCAGGGTGGGCATTCCCACGCAAGAAGGCCTCGTAAAAGTGACGCAGTGAAATCTACAAGATTTCACTGCGCCACTTTTAGGACGCCACTGCATCAAAACCTTACGCCTGCTTGAAGCAGGCGTAAGTAGTGACGCAGTGTAGTGGGAATAGGCCTCAACACGCATTGCTGGAGTTGCATCGTGCTTGCTACACGACTCCAGCAATGCGTGACTTTTCTGGCAACAGATGCGTCAGAATTTCTGACGCATCTGTCAATGCTTGTGCCATAGTGCGCCGTATTGTAAATACGGCGCATCTATGGTGGCGCAAGGGTTTCTAAGGGTGGCGCAGGGAAAGTGACGTATCTATACAGATGCGTCACTTTCTTGTAAATCTGCCCCGCAGTAACCAGATACATACAACACAGGTTACTACAGGTTGGATAGTGCTTGCATACCCCATGTTGATACTTCGCCTTGAATTAAGCTCCCAGTAAAAACGAAGAAGGGTGGCCCCTTGCGCAAGAAGTTGACACAAGCGTGTAGCGAGGACAAATCCAAGCAGGATAGCACTCTGACACTATTGACTCCTTCCACCGTTAATAATATATACAGCAGGCTAGACTGTATGGTCAATGCATATATTAGTCTGCTACATGACCGCTTGGAGTCTATTGAGGAAAAGCTGTCGAAACTACTTATTATTGCTAAGCCTAGTTCTACCCTGGAAGTTTTCCCGGTCTCTATCCACACCATCCCGAAGCCCTGTAGCCTGAGTAGTTCGACCCCAAGTTTAAAACCTACACAACCTACATAACCAACACCCACTACCAGTTGTGATTCATGGGGGAATTATGCCAGGTGTGTCTCAGTATGACTGTACTCTGTCATCTCAGGCTCAGATGTCCTCAATCCCCATTCTCTCTCCACGCAAACTGTGCCAGCGATTCCCCCTGTGATGCAGAAGAAAGGGCCCAGGGGGTGTTTGTCTCTAGTACAGGGATGGAATTGAGAGCGAAGCGAAAGGAGAACCTTGTAAGGGATGCCAAAGTGTTACACCTTCCCCCAGCAGCATGTCCATACGTGATAATTTTAGTGAATGCCCCCAGACTTAAGCTGGTACAGACCGAGTTCAGAGGCCAGTTGATTTTAAAAGTTCTTCACTGGCTAACAACATTCAGCGGGCATGAGTATCCCCTATCTGATCACACCTTGATGGCGGGGAGGGTGGAGTGGGTTGGTCCTTCCCAAAACGCTTCCAGGCAACTGCATATTGGTAAATTTCGATAACCCTGGACTGATTTCAGACCTTCTACGGTCTTTTCCTCCCTCCTCTTCTTAGATAGGCTCTCAGATATCTTTTCCCCCCTGGATACTTTTATAAGCCTTATAATCCCCTCTCCACACTTTGGGGCCGATTCCGATCTCGGTCAGAGGCGCACCCAATACCATTCGGTCGGGAAAAAAGCCATGCGAATGCCTGTTTCCCGACCGATCCGTACAGCACACCGAACGAGTAAGTACGATGCGCACAACAGCACAGAATCCGGCCGAGTCGTACTCACCCAATCCAGGTCCTGTTCTCCGACCGAGGCGAATCCGGAAACGCAGAATCGAGTCGCACGGAAGGGAAAATGCAGCTCCGTCCGGCCGAACAATTACGATGCGCTTTCCGTACGCGCCGAACCAGTCGCTATGCGCGGCACGTCAAAGCATCCGGGAGAGGCGCACAAAAGCTCTGATTCGCGCCACAACACGATCCACGGCTACGAGGCGAACACGCCAGCGACGAGGACGATGCGAAGCGACGAGGACGACGCGAAGCAATGAGAAGGACGAACGACACGAACCAACCATGAATCCCTTCGTCCCGATCATACCAATATTCTACATTTACTACCGGAACAGGCACGGACGCGTACGGCGCAGAGGGTAAGTCAGACACCAACCACAAAACACATACAACACGTACACGACACATCACACACACACAGAGGGATGCAGAATTTACTTACACCAGCAACAGCAGCACCATAGGGGCGGGATGCCCATCACCAATGCCACATATGCACACAGGGGCCTGAATGCGCACCACCACCCCTACCCAGGGGGCCGGATGCTAACAACCCCTACCACCCTTAGCCAGGGGGTGCCAGATGCCCACCACCACTACCACCCTTACCCAGGGGCTGGATGCCCACCACCACTACCACCCTTACCCAGGGGGCTGGATGCCAACCACCACTACCACCCTTAGCCAGGGGGTGCCAGATGCCCACCACCACTACCACCCTTACCCAGGGGGCTGGATGCCTACCACCACTACCACCCTTACCCAGGGGGCTGGATGCCTACCACCACTACCACCCTTACCCAGGGGGCTGGATGCCTACCACTACTACCACCCTTAACCAGGGGGCTGGTTGCCTACCACTACTACCACCCTCACCCAGGGGGGCTGGATGCCTACCACAACTACCACCCGCACCCAGGGGGGGCTGGATGTCTACCACTACTACCACCCTTACCCAGGGGGGGCTGGATGCCTACCACTACTACCACCCTTACCCAGGGGGGCAGGATGCCCACCACCACTACCACCCTTAGCCAGGGGGTGCCAGATGCCCACCACCACTACCACCCTTACCCAGGGGCTGGATGCCTACCACTACTACCACCCTTAGCCAGGGGGCTGGATGCCTACCACTACTACCACCCTTACCCAGGGGGCTGGATTCCCACCACCACTACCACCCTTAGCCAGGGGGTGCCAGATGCCCACCACCACTACTACCCTTACCCAGGGGGCTGGATGCCTACCACTACTACCACCCTTAGCCAGGGGTGCCAGATGCCTACCACTACTACCACCCTAAGCCAGGGGGCTGGATGCCTACCACTACTACCACCCTAAGCCAGGGGCTGGATGCCAACTACCACTACCACCCTTAGCCAGGGGGTGCCAGATGCCCACCACCACTACCACCCTTACCCAGGGGGCTGGATGCCTACCACTACTACCACCCTTACCCAGGGGGCTGGATTCCTACCACTACTACCACCCTTACCCAGGGGGCTGAATGCCCACCACCACTACCACCCTTACCCAGGGGGGGCTGGATGCCTACCACTACTACCACCCTTAGCCTGGGGGGGCTGGATAAAATGATAACATTTGATTGGGACCAGGTAAGAAAGTCATGTTTGGTATCTGAGGAATTGTAATTTTAAACCCTCTTTGATGACAAAATCAGATTTTAAGTCACAATTCTGAAAATGACACTATTAGAAAGTTGGCATTTTCTTGTCCTAACCTTTTGGTGCCTATATCCTGTCCCTGGGTCACATGACTCTGTGCAGTTGATAGTTGGCCTTTGTGTTTTCCTCCCTGGGAGTAGCACAATAGAGGGTCTTGTTGTTGGCAGGATGGGCCATCTCTAGCTGAATGAGTGCTGAGCTGTCACCTGCCACACTTGCACTTCAAAGGCTCTCTCTGGCTCAGCTCACATACAAATGACTTCACATTAGCCTATTGTGCCCCCAGACAGACTGGGTACAAGGCAGGGAGGCAGGAAATTCCAGACACCTCTGTAGGAGGAAACACCAAGAGTTTCTCCCATTTCAAAATAGGCACCAGATAAAAAACGAAGACCCTCAGACCCACTCATCAGTTCACTCCTAGTCCTGTGGATACTATAAAAGAAAGACCCCCTGCTGCTCTGCTGCTTGAGGCCTGCCCTGCTTGCTGAGAAGACTGGACCTGCACCCTACATCCAAGAGTCAGATGACTGATCTCCTGTTTGAGCTATAGGTAGAAAACAAGCTCCAGAGACCTCTCTGCAACTGCCCAACTGACCTGCTGCAATGGGACCTGTCGGGACCTGCAACTGGATTTGCCTGAGCCCTGCTGGCCTCTTCTGGAGTGAGTTCCTGATCTCCTAGAGGTGCCTTCAAGGTCCTGGACCCTTGGTGTGGCATCAGTTGAGCTCCTCTACAAAGAAGAGAAGAAATCCTGAGATTTTGGGCACTTCGCAACTGCAAACTGCCTCTTTGTGACATGATTTTGCTGCCTATGGCGACTGACAACACGAAGTTCAGTCGAACCTGACTCTTCGCGCTACAGCAACGGCCAGTGACGACCGGAAGCACAAGATCTGCATTTCGAGCTGGACATTAGGAGGTACATTTTTGAGTGGGACTAACCTGGTCCCAGTATCTAGCCTGCACTCCATCATAGTCACCTAAACTTGTGACTTTCACTCTGTCTCACACAACCAGATAACTGCGAGTGGCGCATGTGTTCTTTTAGGCGCTATTCTTACCTTTAATCTTTAAAATTGCATATCTCTGGTTCTACTGATTGGATTTTTGCTATTTAGGTGTCAAATATTGTATTAACATTTAGTCTATTTCTCTATATTGGTGTGAGATTTTTCTCGTGCTGTGTTTTTGCTTTATTTTTGTTTGAGTGTGCCATATATACTTTACACAATGCTCCTAAGTTAAGCCAGACTGTTTTTGTGCCAAGCTTCTAGAGGGTTAAGAACAGGTTAATTTAGTGACTTTTTATGGTTCAACCTGACAAGGATTGTGGCCGGTGTTTGAGCAGGATTTCACCCCCTCAACCAACAACTCAATTTCTCACACCAAAGTTCAACACAGTTACTTATAGAAGCAATATGGGCGGCCGAGCAATGAAATTGAAAGCATGTTTGCCAGCAAGGAAGCCTGTGTACATTGCCTGCCTTCAAGCTTGGCACACTAGCAGGCAGGCGCCACCCTGAGGCTAATCTGTTGAAGGATATGCTTTCATACATTGTCTGGGGCTAGGCAGTGTAATTAATGGAATGCATTTACCATTAGTGTATTTAAATCTCCCAGACCAACACAGTGCTGTACCACGCAAGTCTTCCTTATTCCTCACATTAATCTTTGAAATGAGGGACATTTGTTCTTCAAATCATTCCACATTATTTTAAATCTGGAACAGGTGGATGCAAACATTGTAAAAACAACAGAATAGCTTATGTTTAGCAGATTAAAAAAAATTCCCACCCCACGTCTCTTCCCTTTACATGCAACTGGAGTGAAGTTTGGCCAACATACATTTCCAAGTGTTGAGCGGTGACTCTCTGTGGTGAGCACACTATGTACCAAAGAGAATTTGAGTTTGGGTAGGTAATCACACATTAGAACAGCAATGTTGAAACTCAGGCATGTGGTGTACTAGTCTGGCACTGGGGAAATACTTGAGAAAATCATGCTGAATGATGTTTCCTAATTCATTGGTTTTATAGTTTGCTTCAAGCAAAGACAAATGTCTGAGGCGCACTGATTTTCCAAATCATAGTTTTATTCATCACACTTTCATAGCAGATTTCCAAATTCAGTTCTTAACTTAAGAGCATGTTGAGCAATTCAAAACATAACTTCATAAAGAGAATGTGAATGACAGTTTTTTCCAGAAGAGGAGATAGTGCCATACGGTTTGATGCAGTCCCCATTTTCCGTGGGAAACCTCTTTGGTTCCAGGTAATTATCCCACATTTGTTTACCCAAGTTTTTAAGCAGGAGACTTGTGAAATATTTTGCCTCAATATCTAGTAGGGCTCTCAGGCAGTAATTACCTGGCTGTGATCTGTTACCTACCTTGTAATTTGGGTGGATTATAGAGCCTCGTCAGGGCTCAGGTGTTTCTTCTCTGAACAGTTAACAGCGTCAGTAACTTACTTGACCAGAAGGTCTGGATTTGTCTAAATATTGCGTGCGGGAGACCGCTGGGTCCTTGGGCACCATCAGGCGGTAAGTTGTTTATAACTTCAAATAATTGAAGAACCGAGAATTCAAAACTGACTTAGATCATATTCGTAATGGAACACCGAGTATATACTATATACTATCTTAGAGTAATCAATGTCAGTTGCTCTAAATTACTCATTCTGGTTCTGGGATGTTCACTTTAATTGCTTGATGAGTTCCCATTCTAGTCTTGTTTATTATTTGCTAGAAGGTTTTTGAGTTCTTGGGTTTACTTGCAAAGATCAGGGTAGACCAAAATTTGTCATAATGAGCTTTCCTAACTGCCCATACTGCTTTTTCAGGTTTTCCCAATATCCTTTTACCCTCACTGTTCTTTATTTATTAGTTTTTTATTGTTGTTAATTCTGGGGTGACCCGCTTGCTTTTGCAAGGATCCAACCTTATTGATTTAATTGACAGCAGGCCTGGTATTTTGGCTAACATTATTTTTTCCCATCCTGCCAAGGTATTTCCTACATGGTGCTCAGCTGAGTTCAATATCACCTCACATTCAGCTACTATTAATGGGATGGTGATATCGTTCCACTTCAGTCTCTTACAGTTCTTCATATGAGCATCAGTGATGAGGATTTTAGATGTTTATGCAAGGGCACGCATGTAGCTAATATGACTGACTGCAGAGGTGTGCGAACTGGTTTTCCTGCCTAGTTCCCTGCCCACTGTAATACCAAGAGCTAGTCTTGGGTGGGACTACGTCCCACAGACTACTGCGGGGCACCAACATGAGGAGCAGTGCTGTTAAAAAGCACTTTGAGACCCAAAGCGCGGGGTGCACTAACTGGCTTTACTGTCTGGTTTTCCTGTCAGCTGTGATACTGAGAGCTAGTCTTTATTTATTTATTTATTTGACGAGTTTTATATAGCGCTGGCTAGACCCGGAGGTATCAGAGTGCTTTACATAAGGATCATTGCGTTACGGGTTACAAATTACATCCGTTACAAGAGAATAGTAAAACACAGGGAAAAAAAACAAAAACAATGTTACGGTAAATCGTAGGAGGGAGGGGGAGGAAAGGAGACACAGCGGGGAGACGAGAACTGTGCCCAATGTCCGGCTGGGTAGGTGATGGTCGAGGGGTGAGCCCAGGCCAATCTCCTCTATAGCTGTCTAGCAGCTCCACCGGGCATCAGCCATGTAGCTCAGGTCTCAGCGGTCAGGAAAAATAAAAATAACAGTTTTGCATAGTTACATTAGATACAGTAGCATAGTCAAACATAGAATAACACGTCCCAATAGAGGATGGGGGGAAAGGGGGAGGGGAGTTGAAACAAGGGGCTGGGAAGCAGGTTAATTCTGGCAGACCGGCAGTGGAGGAACAGTACATCATGAAGGCCCAAAAGGTTAGAGAGAAAGGGACAATAGCGCAGGTGGAGTCACATAGTCATTAAGTCCAGCGCCAAATTCAATCACCGCATTGGGTTATCTCGGCAAAGTTGGGGGACCATAAGGAGGGGGTGAGACAAGGGAGCCCCATAAGTGGACAATTAAGTCTGGAGGGGAGAGAGCGTCCCAGTGGGGGCCATCCAGGGGCAATGGACAGGCAGGCGGCCAAAGGCGTGGATCAGCGGTAAGCAGTGATTGAGGAACCGGTCAAGGCAATCAAGGTGGCGTGCCCGGAGCCACAGTCACCAACAACCTCGGCACAAAATGGCGGACCCCCAGATCACCAGAAAATGAGCGCCCAAAAAATTCTGCGAAGCAAAACCAACCTCCAGGAGCAGGACTGGTTGGGATAGAGACCTCAGTCCCATTTTAGATCTTCACCTTCTCGAAGGCAGATTTAAGATGCCCATCCTGGACCAAGTTATATCATCCCTAGATTCAGAAGACTGGATGGCAGCAATAGAGATGTGTTATGTTATAAAAGTACTAGTAAAGCTCAAACTTTCACCCAAGGAGCATCATGGCGCTGTGCGGATCCCTAAAGAACACAGTAACTGAAGCTGGGAGGAGTTAGATGAGGGATATTTATGGCCCCTGATGCTCTATGCAGATCAAAGTTTTCAGAGCTTTCCTAAAAAGGGTTTGTTTGGGTGAAGCGTAGGTGGTTGGGGAGTCGGTTCCAGGCCTTGGTCCCAAGAACTGCAATAGATTTCCCCCCCTTTGGGACACATCTGAAATCAGGAGGTTTTAATAGATTTGCATTGGAAGACAAGTGTACTGTGTGGCACAGTGCGCAAACCTGGTCCGAAGTTAGTGAGGGCCTGAGGAGTGAAAAATTCTAAAAGTAAATATCAAGATCTTAAATAGGATTCAACCAATGAAGTGCTTTAAGAGCAGCAGATGCTAAAGAGCTCCTAGGCCATTTAAATACTAGTCGGGCTGCTGCATGTTGTCCCATCTGTAGTTTGTGTAGGACAGACTTATTAGTTCCTGCATAAAGGCTGTTACAGTAACCTAGTCTGGATGTAATTAGGGCCACTGCGACTGCCTTTCTAGCCGTGCAGGGAAGTACCTGGGACTACCTCCCCAGACTCCCCTGGGGCATCAACATGAGAAGCAGCACTATTAAAGTCCACTGGGAGCCTCGCAGCGCGGGTGCGCAAACTGGTTTTCCTGACTGGTTTCCCTGTGTCTGTGATACTGAGAGCTAGTCTGGGGTGGTACTACATCCCCCAGACTTCCGCGGGACACCAACCAACACATGGAGCAGCGCTTTAAAGCGCACTGAGAGACCCGCAGCACAGGACGCACGTGGGACGTGCCCGAGTGTGTGCCTGGGCTGCAGCCGCAGGAGGGCGGGCCAGGCCCCTCTCTTGTCCAGGAATTTTGTGCACTCTGCATTTTTATTCTAACCACCTTGGGATGTTCCCTCTGCTAGTGGAAATATAGGGAAAAGGAAGACCGCACCGGGGGAGCATAGGAAGGGTTATGATAACCACCATTGACTCCTCGAGCAGGAGTTCTCTCAAGGGAGATTGAACTCACAGAAAGACGCCTCTCCTTGGAGGAGGTAAGGGGATATTCACTTGCTTCAGATGGCTTGACTGACCCGCCGGGCCCTAATGGTTCTACAGATGACCCCATCTGCTCATCTCCCCTTTAAGGTTGAGAAAATATACATGAGATGTACAAAAAGTACATGCAATAAAAATAAACAATGTAGAGGAGATGCAAAGATAAATATACATAAAATATATATTACCCACCCATCATCCTCCAATAATATTTAAAGAAAACATTAGAAATGGGTGACGGACACCCGAACTGACTTTTCACAACATACAGGTGAATAATTGGACCAGAAACATGGAACATCTACACCAAACATGTACTACAAAAAAGTTAAGGGGAAAGAAATGTTGACTGCTAACCATACAGCTAATCAGGCTTAGGGGCAGACAACCAACGAGTATGCACAAAGTACGCACAAACAATGATACACATGGGACTTGTACCCATTAGAACCTATATGTGAAGGTTAGAAAAGTGTAAAGAACAATAAAACACCTGGGACTCATACCCATAAGAACCTCTAAATGAAGGTTAGAAAAGTGCACAGAACAATAAAACACATGGGACTCGTACCCATAAGAGCCCCTGTGAGGAGGTTAAAACGTGCACAGAACAGTAGAACACATGGGACTCAGTACCCATTAGAACCCCTGTGAGGAGGTTAGAAACATGGAGGGAACAAAAGAAAACATGAGACTTGTACCCATTAGAACCACGTAGATGGGACTAAAACCCACTACAAACTGCGTAGATGGGACTAAAACCCACTACAAAAACATGGTACTTGTACCCATTAGAACTGCATAAATAGGACTAACACCCACTACAAAAACATGAGACTAGTACCCATTAGAACTACGCAGATGGGACTAAAGCCCACTACAAAAACAAAATGTGAAACACCAGGTGAGTACACCATGAATTGTGAAGATACGTTGAACAGCAGGTGACTACACCATGTACTGTGAGGATACGTTGAAAGGGACTAAAACCCATCAAGAATGGCGAAGGATAGACACCCTTTGGACACCACTTTGTAACAGTATGACGACAAACAAATAAACCAGCCACAAACAAAAGGTATGCAAGCTACATTAAAATGTATCACAAAACGCTGAATAGAGCATTGTAGGTTCTACCCAAACTCAAGATGTAGATAAGACCCACAAACAATATGTCAACCACAAGCTGGTATTAAGTTAGGTAGCCAGATAAGAAAAATAATACAATAACATGTGCGTGTAACAAACTACAACACACTTGACCCCAATGACATATTCAAGCTTTGCGGTGTGCGTGTTACTGAAGATTGGCAGGAGAGAAGACACGCTCCGAATGTCCCATAGATGATGTCCATCCTAGCAAAATTAAAACACAATAGTTGTTGGAGATAGAGCAAAACAAAAGAAAAAAATGACTACTGTCATTCCACAAGAAAGTAAGACTTTACCGGAGATAAGGTGTCCCGTTTCCTCACACATTCATGGAGAATGTAGATCGCAGCTACGTACTTGCAAAGGTGTGGAAAGTTTCCATGGAGACAAGGAAAGAAATATGGCGGCACGTACGGTTGATGCTAACGGTGGCTCTGTGTAGCACAGTGTCGGGTAATTCCTTGTGCGCGCGTACCAAGCATAGCTGCACAACGTGCGTTCGTGAGCAACAGTAGAGGAAAAAACCAGCTGCGTCATCTTGCGCTTTTGAAGAGTCAGAGCTCCACTGTGATTGAGAATCCACACGGGTGTTCAAAGGTAAGAACCACTCGTACACAGCACGCGGCACTATGACGTTGCGTTTAAAATTCAAAGATAAACGCCAAAGTAAAATGACATCCAGGAATGCACTTACAGTTAAAACATCGCACACAAAAAAAAGTAGAACCTCACGTAGCGATGCGGTAAAGATATAGGTTAGACAAACTTGTTTTACACCACGACACAGTTCAGTTTGCTTGCGGCTGTCCGACCACTTAAAAAAAGTTTTCCTTGTAAGCGTCAGCAGGCTCCACAAATAAAACACAACGTGACTTGTCTCAAACAGAAGATGAGATACCGTGCAGGCAGAACACAACTATATATGACTGTAAAGAAATTTTTTTCACTAGAAAGTTTACAAGAAAAACATGACTTGCTTGTAGAAGTAAAGCCACTCATTTCACCACGTTTCTTGTCTTGTGAAAACACGAGTCCATCACTGCACAGTGTTGTGCCAGCAGACATGTGTTCAAAGCACAGAAAAACAAAGCTTGTGAGGCACACAGTGCACATGTAGAGCTTGTAGTAGCTACCAAATCATGTTGTAGGAAGCGTACTCCAGACAGGTTTAGCTTGCCATGAATGTTTGTTGTCCACAAGATGAATAGTGAGCACAGCACACCAAGGCTGGGGCTGTCCGGTGTGAAAGACAGTGGTGGAGTGCTGAGGATCACACAAGATCACACATTAAGTACGCGCAGGCTGGGGCTGTCTGATGTAAGAGACACTGGAGGGGCTGGCACGCCTTGTACTTCAGACTAGAGGTCTAGTTTTAGTAAGATCTTTTTAAATCACGCGTAGTTTTGTTTCAAGAATCGTCACCAAAAATCTGTAGTGATGAAGTCCTTAGCCAGGATGTAGTTTCAAGTGCATTTATTGAGACCAGTTACATGTAGATAAGTAGTAGAGATACAGCCCCATCAGGAGCAGTCTGCCTGCTGCTCAGCCCATACTGCAACTGACACACTCAAGCATCCAGGCACCCAAACATTCCATTCAAGACTCTCACACCAACATTCCATGCATCACATTCACACTGGCTGAGCAGCTAGGGATTAAGGGGCAGATTTACAAGCCCCTTGCGCCTTCGTGCGCCGCCATTGCATCACTTTTTTTGACGCAATGGCGGCGCAGAAAATGCGGCCTATTTACAACGTGATGCATCTAGGGAGATGCATCACGTTGTAAAGCCCTGCGTCACAATATACCTGCGTCAGGTATAATGTGATGCAGGGTGGGCATTCCCACGCAAGAAGGCCTCGTAAAGTGACGCAGTGAAATCTACAAGATTTCACTGCGCCACTTAGGACGCCACTGCATCAAAACCTTACGCCTGCTTGAAGCAGGCGTAAGTAGTGACGCAGTGTAGTGGGAATAGGCCTCAACACGCATTGCTGGAGTTGCATCGTGCTTGCTACACGACTCCAGCAATGCGTGACTCTTCTGGCAACAGATGCGTCAGAATTTCTGACGCATCTGTCAATGCTTGTGCCATAGTGCGCCGTATTGTAAATACGGCGCATCTATGGTGGCGCAAGGGTTTCTAAGGGTGGCGCAGGGAAAGTGACGTATCTATACAGATGCGTCACTTTCTTGTAAATCTGCCCGCAGTAACCAGATACATACAACACAGGTTACTACAGGTTGGATAGTGCTTGCATACCCCATGTTGATACTTCGCCTTGAATTAAGCTCCCAGTAAAAACGAAGAAGGGTGGCCCTTGCGCAAGAAGTTGACACAAGCGTGTAGCGAGGACAAATCCAAGCAGGATAGCACTCTGACACTATTGACTCCTTCCACCGTTAATAATATATACAGCAGGCTAGACTGTATGGTCAATGCATATATTAGTCTGCTACATGACCGCTTGGAGTCTATTGAGGAAAAGCTGTCGAAACTACTTATTATTGCTAAGCCTAGTTCTACCCTGGAAGTTTTCCCGGTCTCTATCCACACCATCCCGAAGCCCTGTAGCCTGAGTAGTTCGACCCCAAGTTTAAAACCTACACAACCTACATAACCAACACCCACTACCAGTTGTGATTCATGGGGGAATTATGCCAGGTGTGTCTCAGTATGACTGTACTCTGTCATCTCAGGCTCAGATGTCCTCAATCCCCATTCTCTCTCCACGCAAACTGTGCCAGCGATTCCCCCTGTGATGCAGAAGAAAGGGCCCAGGGGGTGTTTGTCTCTAGTACAGGGATGGAATTGAGAGCGAAGCGAAAGGAGAACCTTGTAAGGGATGCCAAAGTGTTACACCTTCCCCCAGCAGCATGTCCATACGTGATAATTTTAGTGAATGCCCCCAGACTTAAGCTGGTACAGACCGAGTTCAGAGGCCAGTTGATTTTAAAAGTTCTTCACTGGCTAACAACATTCAGCGGGCATGAGTATCCCCTATCTGATCACACCTTGATGGCGGGGAGGGTGGAGTGGGTTGGTCCTTCCCAAAACGCTTCCAGGCAACTGCATATTGGTAAATTTCGATAACCCTGGACTGATTTCAGACCTTCTACGGTCTTTTCCTCCCTCCTCTTCTTAGATAGGCTCTCAGATATCTTTTCCCCCCTGGATACTTTTATAAGCCTTATAATCCCCTCTCCACACTTTGGGGCCGATTCCGATCTCGGTCAGAGGCGCACCCAATACCATTCGGTCGGGAAAAAAGCCATGCGAATGCCTGTTTCCCGACCGATCCGTACAGCACACCGAACGAGTAAGTACGATGCGCACAACAGCACAGAATCCGGCCGAGTCGTACTCACCCAATCCAGGTCCTGTTCTCCGACCGAGGCGAATCCGGAAACGCAGAATCGAGTCGCACGGAAGGGAAAATGCAGCTCCGTCCGGCCGAACAATTACGATGCGCTTTCCGTACGCGCCGAACCAGTCGCTATGCGCGGCACGTCAAAGCATCCGGGAGAGGCGCACAAAAGCTCTGATTCGCGCCACAACACGATCCACGGCTACGGGCGAACACGCCAGCGACGAGGACGATGCGAGCGACGAGGACGACGCGAAGCAATGAGAAGGACGAACGACACGAACCAACCATGAATCCCTTCGTCCCGATCATACCAATATTCTACATTTACTACCGGAACAGGCACGGACGCGTACGGCGCAGAGGGTAAGTCAGACACCAACCACAAAACACATACAACACGTACACGACACATCACACACACACAGAGGGATGCAGAATTTACTTACACCAGCAACAGCAGCACCATAGGGGCGGGATGCCCATCACCAATGCCACATATGCACACAGGGGCCTGAATGCGCACCACCACCCCTACCCAGGGGGGCCGGATGCTAACAACCCCTACCACCCTTAGCCAGGGGGGTGCCAGATGCCCACCACCACTACCACCCTTACCCAGGGGGGCTGGATGCCCACCACCACTACCACCCTTACCCAGGGGGGCTGGATGCCAACCACCACTACCACCCTTAGCCAGGGGGGTGCCAGATGCCCACCACCACTACCACCCTTACCCAGGGGGCTGGATGCCTACCACCACTACCACCCTTACCCAGGGGGCTGGATGCCTACCACCACTACCACCCTTACCCAGGGGGCTGGATGCCTACCACTACTACCACCCTTAACCAGGGGGCTGGTTGCCTACCACTACTACCACCCTCACCCAGGGGGGCTGGATGCCTACCACAACTACCACCCGCACCCAGGGGGCTGGATGTCTACCACTACTACCACCCTTACCCAGGGGGCTGGATGCCTACCACTACTACCACCCTTACCCAGGGGGCAGGATGCCCACCACCACTACCACCCTTAGCCAGGGGGTGCCAGATGCCCACCACCACTACCACCCTTACCCAGGGGGCTGGATGCCTACCACTACTACCACCCTTAGCCAGGGGGCTGGATGCCTACCACTACTACCACCCTTACCCAGGGGGCTGGATTCCCACCACCACTACCACCCTTAGCCAGGGGGTGCCAGATGCCCACCACCACTACTACCCTTACCCAGGGGGCTGGATGCCTACCACTACTACCACCCTTAGCCAGGGGGTGCCAGATGCCTACCACTACTACCACCCTAAGCCAGGGGGCTGGATGCCTACCACTACTACCACCCTAAGCCAGGGGGCTGGATGCCAACTACCACTACCACCCTTAGCCAGGGGGGTGCCAGATGCCCACCACCACTACCACCCTTACCCAGGGGGGCTGGATGCCTACCACTACTACCACCCTTACCCAGGGGGGGCTGGATTCCTACCACTACTACCACCCTTACCCAGGGGGGCTGAATGCCCACCACCACTACCACCCTTACCCAGGGGGGGCTGGATGCCTACCACTACTACCACCCTTAGCCTGGGGGGGCTGGATGCCTACCACTACTACCACCCTTACCCAGGGGGCTGGATGCCTGTCACTACTACCACCTCTACCCATGGGGGGCTGGATGCCTACCACCAACACCACCCCCACTCATAGGATGGACAATGCATGACACAACCAGCACACCACAACCTAGGGAATGCAAGAAAAGACATCCCCCAAAACCATGACAAGCGTGTGTAGACTGTGTCAAATGCCTACAACACTGAACATGACTTTGAACATACAATGTGACCCCTAGCACATGTGCCACACATATATGTGTGTGGCCCCCACAATGCAAGCAGGCCATGACCATTGTGGCAATGGGGTCCAAACCCCATCATCACAGTGACCAAAAGGTAAGTGTGGGGTCCATAGCTGAAGCACATTTTGAACAGTGTGGCAATGGGGTCCAAACCCCATCATCACAGTGACCAAAATGTAAGTGTGGGGTCCATAGCTGAAGCACATTTTGAACATTGTGGTAATGGGGTCTAACGCCCATCACCACAGTGACCAAAAGGTAAGTGTGGGGTCCATAGCTGAAGCACATTTTGAACATTGTGGCAATGGGGTCCAAACCCCCATCATCACAGTGACCAAAATGTAAGTGTGGGGTCCATAGCTGAAGCACATTTTGAACAGTGTGGCAATGGGGTCCAAACCCCCATCATCACAGTGACCAAAATGTAAGTGGGGGGTCCATAGCTGAAGCACATTTTGAACATTGTGGCAATGGGGTCCAAACCCCCATCATCACAGTGACCAACATGTAAGTGTGGGGTCCATAGCTGAAGCACATTTTGAACAGTGTGGCAATGGGGTCCAAACCCCCATCATCACAGTGACCAAAATGTAAGTGTGGGGTCCATAGCTGAAGCACATTTTGAACATTGTGGCAATGGGGTCTAACGCCCCATCACCACAGTGACCAAAAGGTAAATGTGGGGTCCATAGCTGAAGCACATTTTGAACATTGTGGCAATGGGGTCCAAACCCCCATCATCACAGTGACCAAAAGGTAAGTGTTGACAAAGAAAGAGCTGCAACTGCCAAACTGCATGGATGATTCCTGGTCACAGAACATAAAACACATCAGTGGCAAAGTAGTGCATGTGTCCCATTGCAACATAAATTGGGGGAGCCAAATACTGCAGTGCAAATAAGACATACCTTTGGCCATGTGCAGACAAACAACACCCATGGGGGCACTGTCAACATTCATCAATGACACAATGACAGAAGTGACCATCAGAATGCAGACCCACATATTTGCACCAATGGGCACACAAATGCAGATACCCTGTGGAGACTGTAGATGTGAGGTGAACAGATACCATACCATGGCAGCAATGGGACACACAAACCATGATCATTGTGCTGACCGATGACCTAGGAGTCCCAGGGACAGCAGGGGAAACCCACCAAACTACATCCAGCCAATGGCACACCCAAGATATGCCAATGCAGTGGTGCAGATGCACAAACACAAACAGGCAGACCCACACTGCACATCATACACAACAGGTGAGGGGGGGTGCCAGTGTCCCAAGGCAACCACACAACACATGAGGAGACCTGAATACCAATCATACAGATGTGCATACAGTGCCACACAAAGGTAACTCATGGATCCAAATCCCCTATGTGGGCAAGCAGGCATTGTCAGATGAGAGGAGCACAAATCACACATGTCACACAGGCACGTAGGAACAGCAACTGACACAGCAAGACACAGACACACCACAGCACTACCCCCAGGGCCCCCACAATGTGGTGACCCTGGGCTGCATTACAATCCCACTGTGATGACAAAGCTAAATGTCGTTCACACTGTGAACCACAGTAATGTGTCCTGAGCAACAAACTACCATCACACCTACACAAGCACAAATCAATCAGCATGGCCAGTAAGCCAAGGCCAACATGGAGGCAGGGGCCTAGCCGGGAAACAACTCTCATCTGCACACACTCAACACCACACCCCTCGACCTCCAACAATGTGCAGCAGTGAAGCACACATGCACTGGTGACATTGCACATGCACCCATGACTATTCCAGGGTGGTGGGTGGGAACCAAGGTGCAGAAACACATCACACATGGCCACTCAACAAGACTCCTGAATGTCTGACACACTGCACACTACGCTGTACATGGACATGACGGCAATACCACACCAACCAATGGGATCACAGTCACACACCAATGAAGAAGCCAAGGTCACCCACAAAGAACACACATAGACAACAACCAACATTGCAGCCCGGACCCTGAGGAGTGCCAGCAGTCACACACACAACTTGTCACAATCACTGAAAGATAACACAAACTGGAAATCACATGACAGGGGCAAACAACAAGTGCCAAGGGGAAACCTGACTGTGACCCATCTGCGTCTGCACACAAACTCAGCCCTGACAGCAAACACACCTATGGGTGACACCCTGATGACCAGTAATGTGCCATGCACCCACATCACAGAGAACCCAGGGAGAAGACTTTGGGGAACATAGGTCAACTCAGCAAGCATCACAAACAGGTACAACACTAGGGATCACAGCATGCACAGCTAAACGGAAGTGAACACACAGACATGCACATACAACACACACCTTGGGCGCAGGCAATGTCACAGGAGTACACACTGCCATGAGGGGACTCCAGTCCTGTGTGAGGAAAGCTGTGCCATATGTTGCCTCAGTAGGGCCCCATCATGTCAGCTGAGTACTTGGTCACACAATCAACAATTAGCACCAAATGAGGGCTCCCGTCACATCAGCCTGGTCATGGAAGTGCCAACGAAATCATCAGCACAGATCCAACACACTTGTATAGCAATGTTGCACTGACAACACAGATGAGTCCTTCCCCATTGATGCCCAAACCTGCATGTCCAGTGGAGATGGCCACACGGTCAGGGAAGTAGACGAATTGAACAATGGCAGGCACAACAGATGTGCAGGGGTGGAAGCCACAGATGTGAAATAGCTAATCTAAGTAGGAAATCCCATTGCCAAATACTGAACACATGACACACTCAGATGCTGCTATGGATGACATGGATACACCACAGGATAGGACACATTCCCCCTGGACCACATGGGTTCCTGCACAGTAACACTTCATTATCATGAGACCAAATATCACCATCACTGCAGCAAGGGCATGGTTAGCATCATCAACAACATGTACATCAGAAGCATAAGCACTAGAGAACAGAAAGTTGCTTTATTCAGCATATGTGTGTAATGAAAACAAAGTCCAGAAAAACACAAAGGCCAATGGCCAGTCCATTGTCAAAGTCCAAACAGGGTGACAGTGGCAGATGTCACCCTACGCATGCCTGCACAAAACCAGGGACAATCCACTAGGAGGGGCAACCGGGGGCAGGCCAGGCACCGCAGGGACAGGATCAGGGCTCACCAGGAGGAAGCAGGGAAGGGGTGGTGGGTGCTGGAGAGCCACTGACAACTGCAGTGGAGGTGTCTGACATGGTGTGTGCCGGCACAACTGGGGGGCATGACTCAGATGTTGTGGGTGCCGGCACGACTGCAGTGGACCCTGCAGATGGAGTGGACAGGTCCGCCACTGCAGTGCCCAAGTCAGACAGGGTGGTAGTGGACTCCACTGCAGTACCTACCACCAGGGGAGGAGAATGGGGAACAGGCAAGGTGGGCTGGACAGAGGGGGAGGACACCCTCACCACATCAGTGGCACAGACAAGCGCAGCGGGGGGTGTGGTGCCAGGAGAGCAAGTGGCAGGGGGAGAAGGCCGGATCCTCTTGGGGATGGTATATCTGTGGGTGGGGGAACCTGGGGCAGGGTGTGGTGGGGGCACCTCTGGAGTGGGGGCCTGAGGGATGGAGGAAGGAGACCTGGTGCCTGAGCTGCAGGGCGGCGGCGGGGTCTTGCTCTTACGACTCCGGGGGACTTGCGGGTGGGGGCCTCAGTCTGTCTGCACCTGGGGGAGGGTGTCCGGGGGCGAGGGGCACTCTGCTCCGTGTGGGTGGGCTTCCTCTTCCCCCTGAATGCTGTATCAGCTGGATCGGAGGGGAAGAGGCCGAGGTCACTGAGGAAGAGCCGCTGGGTCTTTGGGGTTGCAGGTGAGGCAAGGGAGGGTGCTTTGGAGGGAGAGACAACTGAGGACTGCGCAGTGCTCGTGGATGCATGTGTGTGTTCCAGGGCCCCATCCCCTGTGAGTCTGGTTTCAGTCCCCTGACTGTGCGTGCGTGTGCGTTTTGTTTGTGGCGTGTGTGTCTGTGTGCTGGATGTGTGTGTGCTGGTGTGTGCCTGTGCCGGTGTGTGTGTGCTTGGGACGGGTAAGGTGCTGGGGAGTGTGGATGGAGCAGAGGCAGGAGGGGTGAGGGACTGTCTGAGGAGGGACACTGCTGCCGTCAGGGAGGAGTCCATGGACCTATTGCCCCTCTGTAGGTCAGACATGCCCGATGAGATGCCCTCCATGAACGACACCAGCTGAGTCAACAGAGCGGTGTGCGCATGGAGGACACTCAGCATGGCTGTCTGCCCTACATGGAGCTGGCGAAGGAGGTACACAGACTCCTCACTCAGGGCAGCAGGGGACACAGGGGCAGGGGGTGCGGTGCCTGGCCCAAAGGAGACACGCTCCCGAACATGGGAGCCTCCACGGACCTGGGGAATGGGAGCCGATGGGAGGGCGATGGTGGTGCTGGTGGTGGCGGGGACAGCAACACTAGCTGGGGTGTGGTGGCTGCTGACACCCGCCTCCATAAGGGAGTCATCCTCCGAGTTGCTCTGGTCCTCAGCTGAGGTGGATGGTGCTGAGGACTCCTCGGTGTGGCTCCCCTCGCCCTCCGTGCCACTGGGTCCCTCCGACCACTCCTCGGCTGCTGACCCAGTCTGGCTCTCCAGCTCCTCCTGGTCCGTGGAGCTGTCCCCTTCCGTGGCCATGGATGTATCTGCAAACAATGGGGAAACAGACAGACATCAGTCACCTGCACCAAACGCACACACCACTGTGAGCACAGCACATTACAGAGCAAGCCCTGGCATCATTAGTTGTACACTGCTAAAAGTGCCCTAACTGAACAGGAGAAGCCAATTGTCAGTCTGATGCCAACCATGGCACTCACATCCCACATGGCCTTGCACCCATCTGTCTGGTGTCTGTTGGATAGCAACATCCCAGTGTGGACACATGCACCAACTACACAGTAGTTGGACAGTGCAGAGGACACGGTGTAGCATGTGGACATGCACACATCACAACTCTTGCCACTGAGTCAGTACAGGATACCAGCGACAGACACCATGATGCACCCATGTCCTGATAGCCATCGCCACAATGGTGTGCATGTAGCACATGTCACTCCCCTGCAGGATCACCAATAAGTAGACACATGCCATGGCGGAGGCATGACTGCTAAGTCATACATCACTGTCTCAGTGATGTATGTCTTGGCAGCCAGACAACAACACTATGCACTGTGTCACAATAGTAGGTCATGGGGAATGCAAGTCCTGGAGCTGCACAAGTACACATGTACATCCCCCACACAACACATCATCTTAACCCTCATCTGTCCAGGTCATACCGATTGGACATATGGGAGACCTGTGACACTACCCTCTGAACCTGAGCCCCTCACAATCTGCTGTGAATGGGGAACAGCTGCCTGAACTTCACATTCGCATACCCCAGTCTGCACGGGCAGCTGATCAAACACCTATGTGACACACAAGTATCGTCTCCTATGGTCACATCTCCAGTGGCATGCTGAGCCCCTACCGAGAAACACCCCAGCAGTCCTGGCAACAAATCCACAGCACACTGACACAGAGGCAGACACCTGAGGGGTCAAATCACTGCGCACAATGTGTCAGCTGATACCCGGGAGTGGGAGTACAGAGTGCATTGCATGGCCTGGAGTAGGCATGACTGTCCTGCCCCACATGAATGAGGGATGAGCCCTGGACAGTGGATAGCTGGCTATGTATGTGTGACACACGTAATCTGCACACTCCTGGGGCCCAAACATTGTTCCCACCCGCTGCATGGGTGTGTGCCACATACCCCAGGCACATGTGGTGGCTCAGCTCAGCAAGTGGACCGCATATCAAAGCAACACACAGATTACATGTCCGAACACAGGCGTTGTGTTAAAAATGGACCCACCCATGATGCCCACAACAGAGTTAGGGAAACAGATGCTGTCCCCCACCTTTAGTGAAGCAAACTGCAAGGACACAGTCCCAAGTGACACAATTCCCTGAATGTAAGGGCCACACCTGGGTATCAGATGAGGAGTGGGCAGTGCACAATAGAGGGACATGGCTCCTGGACAACATGACTGCTGTACTGTGGCAGTTGAACCAGGCCAGAGGAGGGCACATAGCATGTAATACAGAGTTCACAGTGCAGTCTTTGACTCACCCCTCCTTGCTGCTGTCTGGCCTTCAGCTGCCCATCCAGGTCTGGAAACACCACCGCCAGGATCTGGAGCATGTGGGGGGTCAGGGTCCGTGTTCCGCCCCTCCTGCGAGGAGGCGACAGCTTCAGCTGGACCCGTGCAATCCTCCGGGTCCAGCCCCGAAGGTCCTGCCACCTCTTCTGGCAGTTGCGGATCCGGCCCTTGTAGACCCCCACGGACCGGACAGCCCGGACGATGTCCTTCCAGATCTCCTGCTTCCGATGGGCATTAACCTGTCAGGATGACAAAGTGAAAAGGCCATTACTACACATGCAACATATCCGTGCATGACACAGTTGTATATACATGTCTCAATCACAGGGGCACATGATGTACACAGGCAGTGCAAAGCTGCCCATGGACAGTTTGCCAGAAGTCACTACATGGTATCATTGCATGGGAAGTAAAACCTTGTTCAAATGCACTGTCACTGCACCATACCTGTCCAGTGCATGTCACTACACACTATGGGGGGTGACAACTACTCAGTGAGCCTGCTAGCCAGTGGCGTGCAGACTTTCAGCCTTGCTAGTCAGACAAAATGCACATTCAGAAAGGCAGTGCACAGAACACTCACCTGCTCCCCTGGTGTCCCATACAGCTTGCTGTACTGTGGAAGTAGGCTGTCCAGCAGGGCCTGGTTCTCCTCAAGGCTGAAGGCTGGGGCTCTCTCCACAGTACGTGCCATTGCAGGGTCCAGAGGGGCAGAGACAGCAGCAGTGCAGTGGCAGATGTCGTCCTGGAGCATGTAGTGCAGGCAAGTGAGCTCTCAGGGGAACAGCCAGCAATATATATGTGCTGGAGAGGCAGCTACTGTCCCTTGTGTCCAAAGTGATAGGTCCAAGTCGTTTGCATCTTGTGAATCTGGCCAATCCATGGAATAGCAGCACCAATTCACGCCCACAGCATACTTCAAATCTTCAACTTCATGACATACATGATTTTGCAACATTGTTGTGGGTGACCAACTGAATTTCCAGCAACCGACTCGTTCGAATTTCGAAAACGCGTCCGTTGCCAGGCTAGTCCATTGTCAATGGGTGCGCACCGATCGGTCCATTGCTGATCAACGCGTACAGGGGTACAACGCGTACCCGCACACATTGAATGCAATGGGCCGGCCGGGGGCACCGATCGGTCCATTGCGGTACAACGCGTACAGGGGTACAACGCGTACCCGCACACATTGAATGCAATGGGCCGGCCGGGGGCACCGATCGGTCCATTGCGGTACAACGCATACAGGGGTACAACACGTACCTGCACACATTGAATGCAATGGGCCGGCCGGGGGCACCGATCGGTCCATTGCTGATCAACGCGTACAAGGGTACAATGCGTACCCGCACACATTGAATGCAATGGGCCGGCCGGGGGCACCGATCGGTCCATTGCTGATCAACGCGTACAGGGGTACAACGCGTACCCGCACACATTGAATGCAATGGGCCGGCCGGGGGCACCGATCGGTCCATTGCTGATCAACGCGTACAGGGGTACAACGCGTACCCGCACACATTGAATGCAATGGGCCGGCCGGGGGCACCGATCGGTCCATTGCGGTACAACGCGTACAGGGGTACAACGCGTACCTGCACACATTGAATGCAATGGGCCGGCCGGGGGCACCGATCGGTCCATTGCTGTTCAACGCATCCCTGTACAAGTGACTGGCATATGTCACCATGCCTGTCTCAGATGGACATATGCCAGCCACAGATAGCTCCCAGGGAGTGAGGGGCACACCTACAACACGACAGCCTGTCCAAACTGTATAATAAGGCATGTAAGGCTGCATTTCCTATTGTGTGTATGTTGGTGTACATGTTGTCCTGTGGGTGTCACCTGGGGGCAGCCACCCCCAGGCTGTGCACGTGTTCATGGGGACAGGATCCTGGGTGTTACGTGTACATGACCACTGTGATGTGCAACTGTTCATATCTGTGCATGTGCCATGGTCAAATTTCACGGTGGTGTATGTGTATGTCATGTCACATACCCCGTGAGTCCCATGTGGGACGGTATGTTTGAGCCAGGGTGTCCCAGTGGCACAATAGTGATGGTCCTCCACAGTCTGTGTGCATGTAGTGTTTACAATGTCTCTGATTTCATGTGCACAATGGGAGACAGTCTCCACATCCACGTTGTGTGTGCATGGACTTTGATGTTGTGCGTGTGTGTGTCACAGACGTCCATGTCTGTCCTGCAGTGGCAAGTGGGACCACTACCTGTGGGGGTCATAGTTGTTTTGCTGTGGTGTATACATGATACTCCATGTAATGCCAGTGTCCATGTGGCAATACAGGGTCCCTGGGAATGTACCTGTCGTTGAGCTGTGATGCCTGGGGCACATCTGTCCTCACATGTCACTGTGGGGGGTGATTGTGACACGGCAGCAGGAGATGGGAACTGTGACACGGCCTCATGATATCCAATGGGCCAACCTGGGACTTATTGATGCCACTTGTTGAACCGTGATGACAGATGTTGGCCATGTATGTACCATACATGTCCTTACGGAACTGCACACTTCATGTAGTTGTGCCTCATAATGATGTATGTTGTGATATTGAGTGTGTTCAATGCCGCATATGTGGGGTGACTGACAATCTTGCTTTCTTCTCCTCTGCACTGCAGGGCTCCTGCTGTCCATCGACCATTCCCAGACCTGGCAACGATGGTGGAACGGGACAGCATCCGACGGCACCGCTTCACCAGGCAGCTGATTGAGGATTTGGCAGTGCAGTTGGCCCCACATTTGCAGCCTGGCCGGCCGTATCCTACAGCGCTGACCCCCAAGGTGAAGGTGATGGCAGCCCTACACTTCTTTGCCACCGGTACCTTCCAACATACTGTGGCGACTGCTGGTGGGATGTCACAGACCATGTTGAGCCGTGTGCTCCGCGATGTTTTGCGGCAATGTTGCTATTCCTGAACCGGTACATCTATTTCCCTAGACTGCAACGACTCACTGACGTGAAGAGTGACTTCTATGCCCTGGGGAGGATGCCGCATGTCATTGGCTCCATTGATGGGACACATGTGGCTTTGGTACCACCACAGGCCCAGGAGCAGGCCTACAGGAACCGCAAGCACTACCACTCGGTCAAGGCACTGGTGGTGTGTCTTGCAGATATGACCATCACACACGTGTGTGCCCGTTTCCCTGGTTCAGCACACGATGCCTTTGTGATGAGGAGTAGTCGCATCCCCAGGATGATGGCACTGATGCAGAACCAGCGTGCCTGGCTTGTCGGTGTGTACTGACTTTGTGCCATTGTGTGTGATCTGATCTGTAGTATTCCGCCCACTTTTCCAAGTCAGCTAATGTGCACTTGTCTGTCCGTAGGTGACTCGGGATACCCCAACATGCCGTGGTTGCTGACACCCCTCAGGAACCCTGTGACACCAGCCCAGATGCGCTACAATGAGGCACATGGTCAGACCAGGAGAGTGATTGAGCGGACATTTGGTCTCCTGAAGAGCTGCTTCCGCTGCCTGGACAAGACTGGAGGGTCCCTCCCATATGCTCCTGCGAAAGTGTGCAAGATTATCATCGTCTGCTGCATGCTCCACAACCTGGCAGTGCGGAAGGAGTTGCCTCTCATCCAGGATGACAATGACCAACATCCGCCACCTGTGGAGGATCCTGGCCTGGACCACGATGCCAGTGATGATGATAGAGGGTGATGTCCGCACACAGCTAATCACCAACTTCTTTAGCTGAATGTGAGTATCCTGAGGTGTCATGTCAATGATGTGAGTTGGCATGATATGTGTAGGTGGTGCTCTGGTGCTGTTGGAGTGTGTCCATGGGCTACTTGACTGGATGTGTGTAGCGATGTGTGCTTACAGGTGGTCTGTACTCCCCAACAGTGTTGACATGCTAACTTGGTTCTGGGTGGGTATCTTGTAACATGTATTGTGCATGAGTTTTGCTGTTCTGTCCTGTTCTCCATTGCTTTTGACTGTGTGTCATTTCTGTCCTTCACAGGGTACTTTCAGATTCGTTTGGTCAACTGTGTCCACCGACGACGTGATTGTACTTCCAGGGTGGTAGCTGTTGTGTCCCTACAGGTGATGTGTGCCACACCCATGGACTTCCTTCCTTCTACAGTTGTTGACTGTGTGCCCGCTGCCAGGTGGGATTACCTTGCATCTGTAGTGGTTACGACATGTTGCAACTGTGTAATAAACCTGTGCTTCACTTTGTGATGTGCGTTGTCTGTGGTCACACATTTGACTGCCATTTGCTCACTGCACCTGTGGGCTACTTGACTACAACTGGGAATAGGTGTGGTGTCTGTGCATTGCACCGTCTTCCCTGGCAACATCAGTGTAGGCAATGAGTCAGATGGCCTAGGTGTGTATGTGTTGTGTAGCCCTGGTGGTGTGTCTCCCTAATATGTGTCACGTTGCCTTTACTCACATGCCTGTGTTGTACTTGCTGTTGCAGTTCACATACACAGTGTAATTTTGCAGTTCATCATCCCCATAACAGCACCCACGTTGGAATCACAACAGAGGCAAGTATGGTGTATTAGTGTGTTTATTGTGATACATTTGTGTGAATAATGCATAGGATGGGTAGTGCTGTACATATATCTTGCAATCAGAAGTTCCTAGGTGAATTGAAAGTCCTGGTAGACAAAATCCCCGGTATCGGGGCCACAGTTGTCTGAGACATTGGTCCAACTTGTACTCCCCATGCAATGTGTGGGAGTTGTGTTGCCGTTAACAGGGTGAACAGTCTGTGCACAAAGGTGAACATCAAGAACAGGTTCAGGCTTCCTGGGAGTTGCGCTTGGCCATCGGCCTCTCACTTGCCCCTCCTCGGACGACCCCTCTTCTTTGGGGGGGCCCCTCAAGTACAGGCTGCTGCAGTGCAGGGGACTCTCCGCCAGAGTCATCCTCCCTCCCTGTGGCAGTTGCAGTTTGTTCAGCACCAGATGTTGTTGGCACACAGGGAGTTGTGGACTGGTTGCTGTTCATCTGGCGGAGGCATTGTAAAATGTCCCTGTAAACCGCCGTCATCTCATGCAGTGCGTCCCACTTGGACTCCACGCGGGACATGTGTGAGTCCACGCGGGACATGTGTGCGTCCAAGCGGGCATGATGGGCAGCCTGCTGCTGTTTCATGTCTCTGAGGAGCCCCACTACCTGGCTGAGATCTCCGGTGCTGGACTGGTACGCATCAGCTATGCGTACCAGTTGTGGGTCATCATGCACACCAGCAACCTCTGCAAGCAGCGACCTCTGTCTCCCACCCCTCCCACCACCCCTGCCGACATGTGCAGTGCGTGCAGTGGCACGCACAGATGACCCTGGTCCACCTTGGGGGTTGGTGGTGGTGGTGGTGTCCATGGCCCCACGTTGGTCCAGGGTCCCTGTGCTGGTGTTGCTCCTTGTTCTGTCCATGTCGGCGGGGATGGTATTTGTGGTGACATTCGTTGGAGGGGTGGGTGCAGGGGGTGCAGCTGGTGGTCCTGCTGATGCTGCAGCTGGTGGTCCTGCTGGTGCTGCAGCTGGTGGTCCTGCTGGTGCTGCATGTAGACTTGCACCGGATGTGCCAGGTTGGTCTTCTTCGTCCGAGGAGGGCAGAGGCTGTACGACACCAGTGAGCTCCGCATCCTCTTGAGCCTGGGACTGGGACTCCTCAGCGTCTGCTGCTGTGTCCCCATCATCACCTGTTTTTGGGAGACACACACAATGTATGTTATGTTTCTGCAGGCATCAATGGTTGACACACCTGACAGTTGTGACTGTGCCTCTGGGTGCGGGCCTGTACATTGCATTGTCCTAAGTCGTCACAGTCAGGGGTTGATATTGGTGTGGCACATTGTCCTGCATTATTTGGGCATTACTATGTATTTGTTGGGGTGTGAACATGGTCTGCATTGGTTGTATTTGGTTGACAGCCGGCCCTCCTTCCCACCCAGCCAGTCAGTTATCCCACCATGGACTGTGCTTGCATTGCAGGGAGTGGAGGTTGTCTCTCAGGATGTCAGTCAGTGGTGTCCTGCTGTTTGTTGGTGCACAGTTGCCAGCAGGGCCTTGTGCTCCCCACAGCAGTAGCCAGTGTCAGCCATCTTGTGAGTCCTTCTCCACTCCCTGTGATGTGAGCATGGTTCAGGGTGGTGTTGATGGGACAGTTGTGGGGGTGAGCTATGTCTGTGACTGTGACTCCCATCATGCTATTACCTCCACCCCACTTCCCGGCATTCCCATACTTACTTGCTTTTGTGGGGAGTTCAGTGTGTGGGGGTGTGAGGGAAATGGCAAGATGGCTGACAGTGGTGTCCTGCTGTTGGTTGGTGTGCAGTTCCCAGCATGCCCTTGTGCTCCCCACAGCAGTAGCCAGTGTCAGCCATCTTGTGTGTCCTTCTCCACTCCCTGTGATGTGAGCATGGTTCAGGGTGGTGTTGATGGGCCAGTTGTGAGGCTGAGCAATATCTGTGCCTACTACTCCCATCATGCTATTGCCTCCACCCCCTTCCCAGCATGCCCATGCTTCCTTCCTTTTGACTCTGCTTCCCTGTGGGGTGGGCTGCCTGTGCTGACAGGATGGCTGGGAGTGTTGTCCTGGCAGTTGTTTGGCTAAAAGTCCCAAGAGTGTCCCTGTGCTTCACACAACATAACCCAGGGTGGTGGTTCTTTGTGGGATCTTGAGTTAGGATGTGAGGCATTGCATTCTCCCAGGTGGGTTCTGTGGAGTTTGTGTTGAGGGGGTGTGAGGGGAGGTGCTTGTGACTATGGTCAGTGCTGCAAGTCCTCCTTCCCACCCAGCCAGCCAGATATCCCACCATGGAACTTGCTTCCATTGCAGGGAGTGGAAGTTGTCTCTCAGAATGTCAGTCAGTGGTGTCCTGCTGTTTGTTGGTGCACAGTTGCCAGCAGGGCCTTGTGCTCCCCACAGCAGTAGCCAGTGTCAGCCATCTTGTGAGTCCTTCTCCACTCCCTGTGATGTGAGCATGGTTCAGGGTGGTGTTGATGGGACAGTTGTGGGGGTGAGCTATGTCTGTGACTGTGACTCCCATCATGCTATTGCCTCCACCTCACTTCCTGGCATTCCCATACTTACTTGCTTTTGTGGGGAGTTCGGTGTGTGTGGGTGTGAGGGCAATGGCAAGATGGCTGACAGTGGTGTCCTGCTGTTGGTTGGTGTGCAGTTCCCAGCATGCCCTTGTGCTCTCCACAGCAGTAGCCAGTGTCAGCCATCTTGTGTGTCCTTCTCCACTCCCTGTGATGTGAGCATGGTTCATGGTGGTGTTGATGGGCCAGTTGTGAGGCTGAGCAATATCTGTGACTACTACTCCCATTATGCTATTGCTTCCACCCCCCTTCCCAGCATGCCCATGCTTCCTTCCTTTTGACTCTGCTTCCCTGTGGGGTGGGCTGCCTGTGCTGACAGGATGGCTGGGAGTGTTGTCCTGGCAGTTGTTTGGCTAAAAGTCCCAAGAGTGTCCCTGTGCTTCACACAACATAACCCAGGGTGGTGGTTCTTTGTGGGATCTTGAGTTAGGATGTGAGGCATTGCATTCTCCCAGGTGGGTTCTGTGGAGTTTGTGTTGAGGGGGGTGTGAGGGGAGGTGTTTGTGACTATGGTCAGTGCTGCAAGTCCTCCTTCCCACCCAGCCAGCCAGATATCCCACCATGGAACGTGCTTCCATTGCAGGGAGTGGAAGTTGTCTCTCAGGATGTCAGTCAGTGGTGTCCTGCTGTTTGTTGATGCACAGTTGCCAGCAAGGCCTTGTGCTCCCCACAGCAGTAGCCAGTGTCAGCCATCTTGTGAGTCCTTCTCCACTCCCTGTGATGTGAGCATGGTTCAGGGTGGTGTTGATGGGACAGTTGTGGGGGTGAGCTATGTCTGTGACTGTGACTCCCATCATGCTATTGCCTCCACCCCACTTCCCGGCATTCCCATACTTACTTGCTTTTGTGGGGAGTTCAGTGTGTGTGGGTGTGAGGGCAATGGCAAGATGGCTGACAGTGGTGTCCTGCTGTTGGTTGGTGTGCAGTTCCCAGCATGCCCTTGTGCTCCCCACAGCAGTAGCCAGTGTCAGCCATCTTGTGTGTCCTTCTCCACTCCCTGTGATGTGAGCATGGTTCAGGGTGGTGTTGATGGGCCAGTTGTGAGGCTGAGCAATATCTGTGACTACTACTCCCATCATGCTATTGCCTCCACCCCCTTCCCAGCATGCCCATGCTTCCTTCCTTTTGACTCTGCTTCCCTGTGGGGTGGGCTGCCTGTGCTGACAGGATGGCTGGGAGTGTTGTCCTGGCAGTTGTTTGGCTAAAAGTCCCAAGAGTGTCCCTGTGCTTCACACAACATAACCCAGGGTGGTGGTTCTTTGTGGGATCTTGAGTTAGGATGTGAGGCATTGCATTCTCCCAGGTGGGTTCTGTGGAGTTTGTGTTGAGGGGGGTGTGAGGGGAGGTGCTTGTGACTATGGTCAGTGCTGCAAGTCCTCCTTCCCACCCAGCCAGCCAGATATCCCACCATGGAACGTGCTTCCATTGCAGGGAGTGGAAGTTGTCTCTCAGGATGTCAGTCAGTGGTGTCCTGCTGTTTGTTGGTGCACAGTTGCCAGCAGGGCCTTGTGCTCCCCACAGCAGTAGCCAGTGTCAGCCATCTTGTGAGTCCTTCTCCACTCCCTGTGATGTGAGCATGGTTCAGGGTGGTGTTGATGGGACAGTTGTGGGGGTGAGCTATGTCTGTGACTGTGACTCCCATCATGCTATTGCCTCCACCCCACTTCCCAGCATTCCCATACTTACTTGCTTTTGTGGGGAGTTCAGTGTGTGTGGGTGTGAGAGCAATGGCAAGATGGCTGGCAGTGGTGTCCTGCTGTTGGTTGGTGTGCAGTTCCCAGCATGCCCTTGTGCTCCCCACGACACAGCACCAGTGTCAGACATCTTTGATGGGCCTTTCCACTCTCTGTGGGATGTGCATGCGTGAGTGTGAGCTTGCTGGGCCATGTGGTGGGGGATGTAGAGCTGTGACTACAACTCCCATCATGCTATTGCCTCCACCCCCTTCCCAGCATGCCCATCCTTCCTTCCTTTTGACTCTGCTTCCCTGTGGGGTGGGCTGCCTGTGCTGACAGGATGGCTGGGAGTGTTGTCCTGGCAGTTGTTTGGCTGAAACTCCCAAGAGTGTCCCTGTGCTTCACACGACATAACCCAGGGTGGAGGTTCTTTGTGGGATCTTGAGTTAGGATGTGTGGCATTGCATTCTCCCAGGTGGGTTATGTGGAGTATGTGTTGAGGGTGTGTGTGAGGGGAGGTGCTTGTGACTATGGTCAGTGGTGCGAGTCCTCCTTCCCACCCAGCCAGCCAGATATCCCACCATGGAACGTGCTTCCATTGCAGGGAGTGGAAGTTGTCTCTCAGGATGTCAGTCAGTGGTGTCCTGCTGTTGGTTGTTGCACAGTTGCCAGCAGGGCCTTGTGCTCCCCACAGCAGTAGCCAGTGTCAGCCATCTTGTGAGTCCTTTTCCACTCCCTGTGATGTGCGCATGGTTCATGGTGGTGTTGATGGGACAGTTGTGGGGGGCAATATGTGTGACTACGACTCCCATGATGCTATTGGCTACACTGACTTGCCCAGCATACACAGAATTCCTTCCTTTCAGTGGTCTTCACTGTGTGTTGGTGTTGTAGTGGTGGCTACATGTCTGGATGTGTTTGTTAGTTCTATTTGTGCCACTGCCTAGCTGTAGTTGTAGTTGTGTTTGTACATGTGATAACACGGTTAAATGTAACTTTGAGATGGCATGTGTTGTGTTTATCTGACTGACATACACATTTTGGGATGATTCTGTTCTGGTTGCTGTGTAATTGCTATGAGTGCATGGTTTGACTCTCCCCTTGACAGTGATGTGTGTGTGTATTGTGGCAGAATATTGTGTACATTTGTTGTGTACTCACCAGGCTCTGGGATGTTCTCTAGTCCATATACGCTCACTGGCGGAAGGATGGCCTACACCTTCTCCTCCCAGGGCCTGAGGTATACTGGCTTGGCAGGAGGGCCACTGCCGGTGTATTGGCTCAGGAGGTAGTCTTTCTTGAGCAGGTCCCGTACCCTCCTGCGCACGTCATACCACCTGTTCTGGATGTCGGTCTTTGTGCGCAGACATGGTGATTGTGCGTTCACCCTGTTGATGATCCTCTCCCACATCTTGGTTTTCTGGGAGATGGGGGTCTGTTGGACCAGTGTGCCAAACAGCTGTGGCTCTACCCTGAGGATCTCGTCTACCATGACTTCCAATTCACAATCTAGGAACTTGTGATTCTTCTTGGGGGCATGGTGATGGGTGGTGATGGTGAGTGATGTGTGTGTTGGTGTGCAGGTGAGGGTGTGTGAGTGTGTGTTTTGCTGGGTGTATGTGAGGTAGGTATTTGTTGGTGTGCTGATGGTGTGTGGCTTGTGTGAGGGATGAGCTGTGGGTGTGTGGTTGCTGTCTGTTGGGTGCTGGCAGTAGAATGGCATTTGCAAAGGATCATGGTTGGGATTTGTGTCCTTTATATGGGTGGAGTTGTGGGTGTGTCTTTGTTCTCTGTCCCCACCCCCCCCAGTATTTATTGGCTGTGTAATTGCTTGTTTGGCCTTTTTTTGTGTAATTTTTCCTTTGTACTGTCTGTGCATGTTGGACACATTCTTGTGACCGAGTCGGACCCTGCATTTGTCTCGTACGGTGTTCTTCGTTTCGTTCACGCTGTGTTTGTGCAGTTTTCTATGCTGCGTACGCGTCGGTCGCGGTGTTTTGTGTTACTTCGGCTCGGTTTTGTATGCGTGTCGGTCGTACGGCTTGTCCTCCGTACGACTCGGTCGTGGTTTTCGCGCATTGCATCGTACTTAGCGGTTTGGAGTTCGCGTGTACGTTTCGGTTGGATTTGTTCCGGGTGCGTGTCGGTCGGTTCGATTCGCGTGTTTTTCCGGCCGGATTGCTGTTTTCCGTGCGGCTCAGTCGTTCGGCTTGGGTACGGTACGTGTCGGTCGGATTTTGCACGCCTTGCATCGTACTTGGTGTGTTGGGCGCCACAGGTACGTGTCGGTCGGAATAAATTCCGGCTCCGAGTCGGTCGGTGCTTTTTCCGGCCCGAATCGGAATCGACCCCTTTGTGTGCAGGTGGTGCTTTTCAGGAGAGGGGTGGGCGGCTCATAATGTTCAGGTCAGTCTGCGGGGTCCTTCAGGGGTGGCACTTAGCAACAAATATTCTCCATTGGAAGGCCTAGAGGGGTGCAACTGGCTGATTACTCCTTTGAATCCAGTAGTATCTTCCAGTAAGGAGGGTATACAGAGCCCTGGGCTGACCCATGTTGCGGAGAGTGTCAGTAGTTTTAAGGCTTGTAATATCTTAACTTGGAATATTGCAGGGTTGAGAAAAAAAACTAGTGGACTCTGACTGGATTGCATCAGTGGTCAGGTACCAAGTAATTTGCTTGCAAGAAACTTGGGAGATTGACTCTAGTTACCTGGATGGGTTTAGTACATTTCACTCCCCAGTCGTTCCTTCACCGGCCGGCAGAGTGAAAGGGGGTCTTCTCACGCTGATCGCAAACACTTTTTCTGGGGTGGCGGTCAAGTTTATCAATGACTCCCTATATTTTCATTGCCTAATATGTGACATGGCCAGGGACTTGGATTTGTTAATTGTTAACCATTATAATAATTGTTTTGATGGTTGTGCCTCACAGGTTGTGATTGAACTTGAGGCAGATATACTTACCATTGAAAATAATCCTCATAAGACTCTTAAGCTGCTTTGGGTGGGTGATTTCAATGTCCATCACTGTCCAAAAGTTATTAAAACCGTTTGTGCTCTAATGGACAACAAGGGGGACAACTTAATACACTTTGAGCATAACCAGTATGGCAATGCGCCTAATAGTCTCTTGGTGAAACTTCATCTTGTTGTGGTGAATTAGGGGACGGATCAACCAGGCGGGTTCACCCCCACTTTTAGGGGTGCATATTGTTTCTCTACAATCGTTTACGTTCTAGTTTCTGAGGCACTAGGTACCTTAATAGATGATTTCGAGTTTACCTTTCAGGGTTTCAGTGATCATGTAAAACTGTCCTGTAAGCTGCTGTTGGAGGGGGCGAGTAAGCCTCAATCAGGGTGGGATTTGAACCTGTCCTAGCAAAGAGAAATAGCTTCTCCATAGGATGGGACAAGGTATACAATGTGAAGTTTCTTCTTAAGTTCTGAATAACAAGCAGGCAGAGTGTATGCTTAGACCCTGATACAGTCCCATTGCAGGTTATGCCGGCCTTTTTGGACATCTTGGTCCATATAAAGCAAACTCTGAACACTCAATACTTGTAAAGCCAATTCATGTTTCCGGGGGTGGTTTGACTCAGCTTGCACAAGAGCCTGGGCAAAGTTACAACTGGCCCTATATATTATCCTGAGAGATAGGGAACACATTGTGCATCTACGCCCTGCTTTTTAAGGAGGCACGAGCAGCTAGATTAAAGGAGATCAAGGCGAGGGCCTGGAAGTCTCTCAGGGATGCCAGTATGAAGAATGATAGCTCAGGGTTTTGGAGGTTGATTAATGCCTCCTGCTTCAAGGAATCTACAGACCCTCTACAGACATCCACATACAGGAATTACAGTGGGTTGATTATTTTTCTATGATCTACTTGAATGATGCAGAGTCCACTGAATCTGCTGCTATTACTGAGCACGGCGGGATGTTTCCCATTTAGATTTTTGTTTATCAGAGGTGCAGAGGGCGCTGATTGAATGTAGCAGTGGCAAACACCCTGTCCTGATAGGGTTCCTGTGGATGTTTTTATAGACTGCCAGGCTCTATGGCAGTGCTTAATTTGTAAAACAGTAAGTGCCAGGGCCCTCCTCAGGAGGCTACCACAGCTCGCACTACCATTGCCCCTGCCAGTGCTTCCAATGACAGTACCAACACAACTACTAACCATCACACTCCTACAACTGTGACATTTCAGACTATTCCAGGACCCCAAAAGCTATAAGAATTGTTTGGGCAGCAGGTATTAGTCATTTTTAATGTATTTTCAATTAATAAACAACTGTTGTTGTGCTCATCTCTAAATCAGAAAACAGTGGTACCTTGTGGCAGACAGTCATATGTCCCGGTGTTGACAATTAAGTGCTAGTGCCGGACACCAGAAACCACTGGTACAAAGTAAGTACTGCTCTATGGGCTCCCCTGCTTGTGAACGTTTTTAATGCTATTGCAAGGGTGGTCCCCCGACCTCATGGAAAAAGTCAACCATTATGCTAATCTACGAGAAGTGTGATAAGTCGCTCCCAAAGAATTATAGGCCCATACCCTTAATCGATTCATCAGCTAAAGTAATGGGTTGTATCTTGCTACGTAAATTAGAGGACTGGACAGCGGCCAACAGTATCCTAGCTGATATCCAGTATAGCTTCAGAAAGGGGCTAGGGACTACTGTTCAATGCCTAAACTTGAGTATGATTTTAGAAAAGTATGCTGTTGCTAGGACTGGTTCCATTTAAATGGCATTTATGGACCTCTTGGCAGCGTTCAATTGTGTCTCGCACTCCAAGCTCTGGGCACATGTTTTGGAGATGAGTATTGAGTTGTCATTATTACTTTAATCAGGGACCTGTATTCTGAGGTGAGCACCTGTGTACTTTATGGCAAAGAGGGTGAGTGCACTCTACTGTTTATTATTAAACGGGGTTAGGCAAGGGTGCATTCTTGCCCCTTCTCTTTCCCCCTGTACACAAACAGAGTTGAATCAGCATTGGTGGTTAGATCTGTAGATATCCCATACATTGGAGCATGTCCTATTCCAATACTCCTCTATATGGACAATGCAGTGCAAATGGCAAGAATGGGGCAGGCGCTGCAAGCCCTAATAGAGGACTATACCACATTTGAATCACTGACAAAATATCGAAGGTCAGAACATCGACCTACAGAAATATCGACGCAAGAATATCGAAGTCAAGAATATCGACATCCTATCTACATTATGGTAAGTACAAAAATATCGAAAAAATAATATCGATGTCAAAAATATCGTTGTTAAAAATATCGTTTTTTATTTAAGTTAAAAAAATAATGTAAAATAAAGTAAATAATACATATAATTAAAATAAACATAGTTAAAAATATTTTAAAATATTTAAAAATTATAAGTAATATATATGTAATGTAAAATAAATTAAACATATAATATATAATATAATATATATATACTTACTAATAATTTTTAATAATTATTTTAATAACTTATAACAATTTTTAAAATATCATATAAATTATAAATACATCTATACACATAAAACAATAATATAAATACAAATTAAATAAATATATATAACAAATTTAAAAAATTAAAATTATTTTTAATCTTTTTTAAATTAATTATATACTACATTAACTAAAATAATACAAAAAATATTAGATAGTGGAGGTAATAAAATTACTATTCCAACTCCAAACAGGGCAAGAGTAGGGAAAATGTTGGATAGCATAGGGGTAAAAATTACTATTCCCACCCCAGTGAGTGCAACAGTAGGGAAAGTGTTGGATAGCGTAGGGGTAAAAATTATTATTCCCACTCCAGTGAGTGCAACAGTAGGGAAAGTGTTGGATAGCGTAGGGGTTAAAATTACTATTTCCACTCCAGGGAGTGCAAGAGTATGGAAAGTGTTGGATAGCGTAGGGGTAAAAATTACTATTCCCACTCCAGTGAGTGCAAAAGTAGGGAAAGTGTTGGATAGCGTAGGGGTAAAAATTACTATTCCCACTCCAGTGAGTGCAACAGTAGGGAAAGTGTTGGATAGCGTAGGGGTTAAAATTACTATTCCCACTCCAGTGAGTGCAACAGTAGGGAAAGTGTTGGATAGCGTAGGGGTAAAAATTACTATTCCCACTCCAGTGAGTGCAACAGTAGGGAAAGTGTTGGATAGCGTAGGGGTTAAAATTACTATTCCAACTCCAGTGAGTGTAACAGTGTGGAAAATGTAGGATAGCGTAGGGGTTAAATTAACATACTTATTAATTAAATACTTTTTGTAAGATAAATAACATATTAATAATTAATTAACTAAAAAATTAATAATAAATACCAATAAAATTAAATTAATATTTACTTAAATAAAATTAAATTACTTCACACCCTATTCCCCCATAAACACACAACCCACTACACATAAAAAAGAACACAATTAATTTAATTATCAATGAATCAATTAATAAAAATTAATTACCAATTAATAATAAATTAACAATAAATTAATTAACAATAACAATAAATAAAATAAATAAAAAAAATAATTATAATTAATATAATTATAAATTAATCAATTAATAAAAATTAATCACCAATTAATAATTAATTAACAATAAATTAATTATCAATAATAAATAAAAAAATATGAATTAATTAATTATAATTAAATTACTTCCCTCCCTATTCCCCTATAAACCCACAACCCGCTACACATAAAAATTAACATAATTAATTTAATTATCAATCAATCAATTAATAAAATGTTATTACCAATTAATAATTAATTAACAATAAATTAATTAACAATAAATAAATAAAAAATTAATTATAATTAATATAATGATAAATTAATCAATTAAAAAAATACCAATTAATAATTAATTAACAATAAATTAATAATCAATAACAATACATAAAAACATATTAATTAATTAATTATAATTAAATTACTTCCCACCCTATTCCCTATAAACCCACAACCCGCTCTGATACTAAAACGCAAAATTTACTTTAAAAAAATTATTAATTTCTAACCATTTAATACATATATATAAAAATAATAAAAATACATTACAAAAAGTTTAAACATACATATAAAATACATACTAAAATACATAACACTAATATAAATATCGATATTATTAACAACGATATTTTTGCTAACGATATTACTCACTTCGATATTACTTACTTCGATATTACTTACTTCGATATAAAAAAAAACGATATTACTTACCTTAAGGTCGATATTCTGGCCACCGATATTCTTGATATCGATATTCTGTTCCTACGATATTAAAAACTCGATATTAGTGTAGGTCGATATAAAAAAATCTATATTTTGACTGTGCACCACCACATTTATGCAGGAGTTAGATTTGCGGGTCAATGAAAGTAAGACCTTTACAATCAAATGTGGTAGAGAACCAAAGAACAGGCCATTTTTTTACTTCAACAATTCTAGGGTGGATGACATCCAGTTCCTTATGCTATTTGGGCATCCTTTTGTTGCCAAATATTCGCGGAAACCGATGGTTTCAAATAGAGCAGCCTTTCCAGTTAGGACAATCTTGGCTCTGAAAAATGTCTGCAAAAAAACGAGGCCAGAAACCAGTGCAGGAGCTGCTGCAAAGTCGGTGCCGACAGCCACATACGGTGAAGTTTTGTGGGGTATGGCTGCCACCCATGAGATTCAGTTCACTAAGAATGCTTTTATTAAAAAACTTCTGTCAGTCCCACGCAGTTGTCCTGATAGAGCGTTAAGCTCTTGTGAAAATTGTAGGGGTACATCATAATCACCGTTAGTCTGCACCCGCATATATCCAGTTATATACCAATGAATGGCCAGTAAGATGTAGTTTAACTTGCAGTTATTAGAGTGAATAGAATCGTAATTGTGCTATTATAATCCTGCAAATGTAATGCATAACTGAATCATGTTTAAATGATGCCTAAATGAATCAGCCCATGCGTAATCGAGATGCAGCAGTACAAACGTGTATCATATTAAGTTGCACGCGTAGTTCACTTTCCGCATATGAAATGTATGTATCAAGGCTTATAGAAGTGATTAAGAATTGTGTGTTTAAATTGTGTAAAGGCCTGACTGCATATACGCTAAGGAAAGGCCTGTTTGTTCTTATGTTAGCTTATTTTGTAGGCAGAGAAGGTTCTCTTGGAAAGGCTCTCGGGGCACCGACAGTAGATTTAATTAGCACAGTGGAAGGTTTCTGTTGAATGTATCTTCTGTTGCTGGTGCAAGGACACATGCCTCGTTAGTAAAAGACTGGCTCTTTGTTTTAGGAGTTAGGATGGTGGGAGACACTGAGATGAGAGTATACTGGAATGCATGGATGATATTTTCAGCGGAGAAGGTGCCTGGGATTCAAGGTCATCGTAACCGTCCTGGATGAAGTCAGAGCTTCGATGGAAAAGTACGAGAAGGAAGACCTGGCCGAAGAGGCGTGACAAGGGCGTGTTCAATTGTATGTGGATTTTGTATTAGGGACAGTGCCCCGAGGGGGGAGAGAAGAGAGGAGGTAGAGGAGACCAGAGAGAAGGGCCAAGAGAGAGATCTATTAGGAAGGAGCATCTTAGAACGAGCTCGAAATGCTAAGTGAGTGTGCTTCTTAGGAAGCCTTCACAGCTGACACCTTTTTCTTTTACTCTTGCCTGGGAAATTCGTTAAGTAGATATGCCACTTTAGTGATAGAGTAGGGACAGCTAATGGTTTCATGTTTATTTAGGTAAATGAAGAATAATATAGAGATTGGAGCAGTTATCGCTTGTCTAATACTTCTGGAGCTAACGATTCTCCTTATCCTGAGTCGGATGAGACTCCTGCGTAGGATGCTATTTGTATTAGTGCCCATGTATTTCTTTAACCTCGTGTTGAGGTGCTTGCATGTGCAGTTATTCTTGGCTGTAATAAAACCCCAAAATTGAATTCGGAGTCAGTGGTCTTTAAGGTAACTGGATTCTCAAATTGTTGTAAACTTGAAAAAGTTTTCCCCTTCACACTATTCAGCAGGTAAAAAGATCCTAGCGACCTGAAGATTCTTAGAGGTGATAAGATAAGAATCAGCGTTATCAGTTCGTAGCAGAGTAGGATGGTTTCCTCTGATAGTTAGGGGAGATCTAGATTAGGATAAGAGATTATCTGCCCCATAGAGCCCGAGTGATGGTGGTGATCCAGTGGATCGTAAGAGGAGGACGACGGCGGTTGATGAGAACTGACGGAGAGTGATGGTGCGGCGGAAGTAGCAGTTTGTGGTAGAGTGAGTATGAACAGGGTGATGCTTGTTAGATTGCGATGTTTAATTGGTGTGTGATGTCTTGCGGAGTTAGAATGAGAGTCGTGTGAGTGAGGATCGGACCGTGAGCGCGCGCGGGACCGAGAGATTTGATTATTGTGGTGTAGAAGACACCCAGAGCTGAGATCGTTGACCAGAGGTTGTGGGAGTCATGAGACGTCGTTGATTAACCCACAGAAGATAGGAAGCATATGTGTGAGTGTGTGAATAACCGACACTGGTCGTAGGTTGTTGTGTGTAGAACATTGAGCGTTTGGATCCTATCAATTGTGTCAGAGGTGATTGTCCGGTCGTTCGCGGACGGACAGTTGCCAGTTTGAGGTCAACAATTTCGAGAGGCTGGTCGGTCATTGGTGGACTGACAGTCAGAGAGGTAATTGTTCGGTGAGACAGACAATTGCTTCAGAGTGTGATTGGGACACGTGCGAGCGAGAAAGGGTGAAAGGAGAAGGAGGGGAACTGCTGCGAGCGGAGGAAGAGTGACGTCAGATAGTGCCGCGCTACGATAGGTCGGTTGGTGTGAGCCGCGCTGGCATTGGTGGGTTGAAATCAGGAAGTATAACCGAAATTTTGTGTGCGAACGGAAATTTGATTCATCATGAAATGTTTTAAAGTTTTACGAGAGCTTTGCAGAGGTGATAGACATGTGGTCACTCGGGGTGGTGAGGAAGCCCCTCCTGAGGATACGCCAGCACATTATATGGCTAAAAATTTAGGATTACATACTATAATTTGGCTTGAGAATTGGCATAAAATGACAGAAGGAGAATTGACTTTCCCACGTTATGGCACTTTCAGGTTGGAAGTGTTGTACCAGCAAAAAACTGTAATGTCTTCTTTACGACCACTGCCGAGACCGACACAGTTTGAGGTGCTACATGCATGGATTAGGAACAAAAAACAAGGGAACCCTACTCACGGGGAGCCTGGGTAAGTAAATTAATGGGGAAACATTGGCTCCTGTGGAATAATAATACAGTATTTCTAATGAAATTCTGCACAATGGCAATATACAGGGTTAGTAGGATGTCAAAAAGAAAGCTGGCCACTGACACTGAGGGTATAGTCAATATGAAAAAAAATGTTTTCGTTTATATAATAAATAAATGAAATAAACATATATACATAGGGCTTGAGAATCACAATATGATTATACAACAAACAATGATTACAAATAGTGAACGGTGTCCCAGTGAAAAAACATTGGAACCTAAACTAATAGTGACATAATACGTGACATATGTACAAGGTTTCACTTGAAAACATTTTGGCGACCATTAAATAAATCAAAATCAGTTGGACAACACTTTATACAATCATAAGTGTTTGATAATAGTTCGCCTTTGTTAATTGTCGACGACGTTTCGACCCTATCTGAAGTACAGGGTCTCTTCAGGACCTAAAGGATGTAGGGACACCTGAGGAGGCCTGCACTGCCATGTGAAAGCAGTGTCACCGTGAAATAAGTGAAGAAAAAACTCACAGGGACCCGGCCGGGCACCTTGTGAGGGTAGTGTTAGGCAGAAAGGATGGCAGGGCCTGGATATCTCAGCGTTACTCGGGGCACTTGATATTCTCAAGGTACAAGAACCATGTGGGTTTCTCTGGCTGATCAGCAGAATAGCCGATCTAAGCTGCAGGCGATTGCTTCGTATATGGGCAATGAACGCCAAGGAAATAACAGGTGGAGCTCTTGGATAAGGTGAATTAGCCGGTGCATTTCCTCGAGTGCTCCTGGAACAGTGGAGCGTCCGTCTCCCTGTTTGGTGCGCAAACAGGAGACGGACGCTCCACTGTTCCAGGAGCACTCGGGAAATACACCGGCTAATTCAGCTTATCCAAGAGCTCCACCTGTTATTTCCTTGGCGTTCATTGCCCATATACGAAGCAATCGCCTGCAGCTTAGATCGGCAATTCTGCTGATCAGCCAGAGAAACCCACATGGTTCTTGTACCTTGAGAATATCAAGTGCCCCGAGTAACGCTGAGATATCCAGGCCCTGCCATCCTTTCTGCCTAACACTACCCTCACAAGGGTGCCTGGCCAGGTCCCTGTGAGTTTTTCTTCACTTATTTCACGGTGACACTGCTTTCACATTAGGCAGTGCAGGCCTCCCTCAGGTGTCCCTACATCCTTTAGGTCCTGAAGAGACCCTGTACTTCAGATAGGGTCGAAACGTCGTCGACAATTAACAAAGGCGAACTATTATCAAACACTTATGATTGTATAAAGTGTTGTCCAACTGATTTTGATTTATTTAATGGTCGCCAAAATGTTTTCAAGTGAAACCTTGTACATATGTCACGTATTATGTCACTATTAGTTTAGGTTCCAATGTTTTTTTCACTGGGACACCGTTCACTATTTGTAATCATTGTTTGTTGTATAATTATATTGTGATTCTCAAGCCCTATGTATATATTGTTTATTTCATTTATTTATTATATAAACGAGAAAAAAAAATTCATATTGACTATACCCTCAGTGTCAGTGGCCAGCTTTCTTTGACATCCTACTAACCCTGTATATTGTCATTGTGCAGAATTTCATTAGAAATACTGTATTATTATTCCACAGGAGCCAATGTTTC